>LWCA01000158.1:0-46707 GCA_001642005.1 Intoshia linei | reverse complement strand
TTTCTGTATGAGAAGTTATATTAACCACTCGATACTCATTAAATAGTTTTTTGATTTTAAAGTCGATTCTTTGTACACTGATAATATTTAATCTTGTTTTCACGTATATATCGAATATTTCATTTGCAATGCATTAAAATGGTAGTGATTGGTTATTTTTCTTTAGTTTTAACAACCTTCGAAGCACATTCCTATTTGTAGGAAGTTTATGAGACTCAAATAAGAATCCTATAAATGGTCCAACAATTATATATCCACTTATTTTTCTTATATCTATAATTATTTATTTACATTATATATTTAAGGTTTCTCATCCGTAAAATTTAATAACAAAACCACAGATTAATGACCTATTATGTTTTTTTATTATAATAAAAAAATACCTTTTCTCATATTGTAGCTTAAAATAAAATGTGGAACAAATAAAATTGGCAAAATTGCAATAAATTGATAGGTTTTTCAGAAATGATTTACAACAATGAAAATACGTAGTGTATTTATGGTTTAATTATTAATGACTAAAACGCAACTACATAATCATAAATTTAGTTATTACTTACATTGGTGTATGTATAGTTAAGTAGATAATAAGGAAATAGTACAATAAGTTATTGTTTATTAATCTTTCAGATTAAGACTTAATTTGTAAAGTATTTAAGACCCTAATAATATATAACTAATCATTAATGATCATCTTATTGAACTCATTTAAAATATTTCAACAAAGACGACTGGAAAGACAAACCTTATAGCATTAGAATTTAATGATTAGATTAACAATTGTTCATGACAAAACTACTAAAAATCCAAGAAAATTAAAATAAAAAGGTTAAAATAAATAAATTGTTTTAAAATGAGTAAACATATGTTTATTTTTATAAAAGTTTAAATATTATTTTGAAAAATTAATTAGAGCTTGCAAGTTCATTAGTGTATAAAAATAATTTTTTTCAACGAATTAACACTTTAAATGCATATAAGCATCTAATTATTCCTGAGCGGCATTGCATTTAAGATACCGTTGACACCCTAGTGTACACTGATATATATGAATCACTAAACCAGGATTAACAAATAACAATAACTACTTATATTGTAACTTATTAATCTTATTACAATATCAAATTCCAATATTAATATTTACTTACAATATTAAATTTGGTAGATGCAGATTCTGTACTAAAATCAGATAGGAAAAATAATAAATTTTATCAGTTATGAGTAGTTTCTATAACATTAAAGTTACGCGTAAACACTGATATTGATTTAACATTCATATATTGACACTTTGAAAATTATCAGTCACATTCAACATGAGAATTTTTAGTAGAATTGTACGAAGGTAATTTTTTTTGATATTAAATTAACTACATGATAAATAATTAATAAACATGTTGATAAAGTGATTTTACTTTAATTAAAATGGCATGAAGTATATAAATGATTAAATATTAGAAATTCGGAATCCATGTTTTGTAATATTGCCAAAAGATGCAACAGCTCTAAAGTAAAAGAATTATCTTTTAATGAAACAGTCGAACATTTTTTCGATAATGCTGCCAAAATTGTACAAAAAAGTCTAGTAAATAAATTAAAGGGTAATAAAACTTTGGAATTTAAAAACAAACATGTTTCTGGAATCTTGGACATGATTAAACCTTGTAACTCTGTTTTATCAATTTCATTCCCTTTAAGAAGAGATAACGGTGAATATGAGGTGATTAAAGGTTGGAGAGCCCAACACAGCCACCACAGAACTCCATGTAAAGGTGGTATTCGATTTAGCCCTCATGTTGACGTTAATGAAGTAAAAGCTCTTGCTGCCATCATGACCTACAAATGCGCTTGTGTTGATGTTCCCTTTGGTGGTGCCAAAGCCGCAGTCAAAATTGACCCCAAAAAATACAGCGAATATGAACTGGAAAAAATTACCCGTCGTCTAACCGTAGAATTGGCTCGAAAGGGATTTTTGGGACCCGCTATCGATGTACCTGCACCCGATATGGGAACTAACGAAACAATGATGAGCTGGATCGCAGATACGTATTCTCAAACCACAGGTAAATGTTTTTAATTAAACTCATTGGCGTAGGACACCTCGATATCAATTCCAATGCTACTGTAACTGGAAAGCCGATAACACAAGGAGGAATACACGGAAGAATATCTGCAACCGGACGCGTATATTGGGAATTGAAATAAGTTTTAAGTCTGTAGGGTGTATACCATGGAATTGATTTTTTTGTCAACGAAAAGCAATTGATGGAAAGAATCGGTCTGACGCCATCGTTATCTGGAAAGACGTTCATTGTGCAAGGATTCGGAAATGTTGGATTGCATACAACACGTTACATGGTTCGAGCCGGAGCAAAATGCATTGGAGTCATGGAACACGATGGAGGAATCTTCAATCCAGAAGGCATTAGTCCTAGAGAATTGGAAGATCATATTTTAGTTTCATGTCGACTGGTTTTTTTATACAAGTATTTTAGGAAGGAAAATCAATTTTAGAATTTAAAAATGCTCAAATATACACTGGAAAAAATATGTTGCATGAAGAATGCGACATTCTCATTCCGGCAGCAATGGAAAAAGCTATCCGGGCAAAAGATGCTCCTCACATCAAAGCAAAGGTATTGATACCCATTTTAAATTTAGATTTTTATTTAGATTATCGCTGAAGCTGCCAACGGTCCAATAACCCTTGAAGCCGATAGACTTTTGAGGGAAAGAAATATATTAATCATACCAGTAATTAAAAAATTAATTATCAACTTATCAACTACGATTATTAGGATCTATATGTCAATGCTGGCGGTGTTACCGTATCATATTTTGAATGGTTGAAAAATTTGAACCACGTTAGTTTCGGCCGACTGACTTTCAAATACGAAAAAGAATCCAATTACCACCTATTGAGTATTTTTCAGGTTTTAATTTCTCATTTATTATTTAGAAAGTGTTCAACAATCTATTGAAAAAAAATTTATAAATTCTCACGGATCGATACCTATTACCCCTTCAGACGATTTCAGAAACAGAATAGCTGGCGCATCTGAAAAAGATATTGTCCATTCTGGATTAGCATACACGATGGAAAGATCTGCCAAACGGTTATTACGCGTTAGTAACGAATATAACCTTGGTCTCGATTTACGTACTGCTGCATACATATCAGCTATAGAAAAAATTTTCTTTGTATACAATGGCGCTGGCATAACATTCTGTTAAATCTACAGTTAACTTATTACATTTATTTGGTTATACATTGGTTTATTTTTACATTTTAACCTTTTCTATCAAATCTAAATTAAATTTATTCAAATTTAATTCACAATTATAAATGCATACCAATATAATTAATTTTTTCTCCATCTTTAGATAAACAATTAGTCTTTTTAAATAGTGTATCAATTTCCTTATCAGTTAGCCTTAATCCAATCTAGATACAAGTATAATGTTGTTTTTTTTGTATATTTTTATGTAATACCGATTTCAATAAATGACGAAGCTTTGATTGATTTGCAAAGGGTTTTAGTGAATTTTCCAAATTTTGAAAAATTTTTTGTAGGGAATCGACATTTAATTTTGGCGTTTGAACCATTTTTTCAGTTATAAGCAAAGTCAAATTTTCCAAATCAATTTCACCATTAACTAATGAAATTTACATTTTTTATTTTATAATATATTTTTTACAATTTTTTGAAATGTGCTGAACAATATTATGTATTTCACTATTTGAACAACAAAGTCCAATACTTCGTATTAACATGGCCACGTCGATATTGTTGATTTTACCGTCTTTATTGTAATCCATAAATATGAATGCATCTCGGAGGTCTAAAATTTGTTTCGTTTCATATTTTTGCGGTTATGGTAAATTAAAGATACCTTCTACATTTTTTCTTGTTAAAATCATTGTAAAATAATATTGTAGTTAAGAATTTAACCGTTAAATTTTTTAGTTACTAAACAATGTTTGTCAAGGAATTGCAAATATAATCCATACAGATTATTCTATATTTGAGATTTGCGTCATGAGTCCAGAGGCTGGACTGCAGACACATGACAATTGGTTCAAATTATGCCTACAAGTTGTAAATTACAACTATATGTTGTATAATGCTTGCTCGACTGGCATGTACATACAGCGACTAGCTCTGCCGAGATAGGACTTAATTGATTTAATTGATACTAAGTGTGTAATCTTAAAAATAAAGTAAAAATGATACACTTATAGATACAACCTTAAAAAAATGCAATTCAAAATACAATACGATAACGTCCCTGAATTTATGTTTTTCAAAATGATTGGACCATTTTTTTTAAAAACGTGTAATTTGGGTTTTAGATCCTGAAGGACTACATTTCTCAAAATTTTATTTATTTTATAAAACATAAATTCTTTTTTATTTTTAAAATCGTAAACATAATCCATAAACATATCAACACAATTCAAAAAATATTATTTTCACGATCAAAATCCCAGATACCATTTTTTTTAAATGAAAACAGCTCTAGAATTTAAAAAAAAATTACAGAATTACCCTTCTTTTTTTATGAAAACAGCCCTAGAATTTCAAAAAATTTACAGGTAGGTACAGTTATATCCTGTTAACACACACAAAAAATTTCAATCTGAATAAGTGACGCTTTCACGATCAAAAAAATCACTATATCCTTACTTTGTCCAAATTTGTTCATTTTATTAAAATTCTATCAATAAATGTGAATTCATCAAGGTTATTTTTAAAATAACAAAATCTATTAATAGTATAATCTAATCAAGAATTTCCAATTTGACATAACTCAACTTGATATACTCCATTAAAACATCGTGTATAGTATCAATACATTTATATTTCATGAAAACTATCAAAATTTTCAATTAAACTTGAATTGTTTTGAACATTTAGTAAAGTTTAAATAATGATAAAATAATAACATCATATATATTACTATTTTATTGGCAATAATGTTATTACCTATATAACCTGTAATATAAGATTCACGCTACATTCTGCATCTAAGTATATTTTTGAAATGCAGGCTTTTTTAACATTGTTTATAGGTGTAACCACAAGTTCTAATGTATATTTGTATTAACACAAACGTAAATAATTACAGGCTACGTTAGTTACAACAACCTATTTTAACATTATAAAAATACTCGTTCTTATATAATGCAAATATAAAAAATTGGTTTAGTAGTTGTGCAAAAATGTTTATTTTAACTTTGATATATTGGTATAAATAGCATAGATACATTTAATTTTAATGTTTTTAACTTTTTTGATCATACACACCATCATAAACACCAGTCTAGCGATTATCTCATCGGAAAAATATCAGATAATAAATGCTGTAGCGGTAAATTTTAATAATATAATCTTTATACAATTACAATAAACTATTACTTGATTATTTTGATTTATCTTTTAAACGTCAAACTCAACCAAGTTAAAATAAAATTTAAAGAGTTTTCTCTAATATTTTTTACAAGTTATGACATGTTGCAAATGGTAGCAATGTTATTTTTCCGTTATCAGTGATAATAGACTTTTCAAGGACATGTAAAGGTCAAGAAATGGTTTCAAAATCTTCTAAATCAACACTTTATAAAACTTTTTTGTAGTTTTCGCGTCATGGAAATCGATCCGCCATATATTTTATGGATGGTGATGCAGCATTATGGCCAGAAGGGCCTGGACAATTACTCAAGGTTTATTTTGAATTGTTAATCTAAAATATCATATGGATAAGAATTAACTTTAATAAATATTTGCTGAAACAAATAACTTTAGTCGGGTAAAATCGCCGCCTATCAACTGGGTGTATTTTACCATACAAGGTATGTGCTAAAAAATGCGTTGATTTCTGAAAAATATATGCATGATGAGGTAAATTATACTATTACATTGTATGGTGATGACATGGTCACCGGGAATTTTCAAATTCCATGGAATTACAAATTGCTAGGTACATTGGTACAGTAGAATTGGAGTATAATTCGATTTTAAGCTGAGTGAAATTTTAATATGAAATATGACCCGATTATAATAATTATTCAAAATTTATTGCATTTTAATAGAATAATAATGTTAATAATTAATTAACAGTACATAATGTAAATAATGACGCCTAGGAATTTGTAAATTCCCCAAACTACATTGTATATTTTTATTTATTTTCACTTTTCCTGTTACATACATTAAATAGGTGTACATCCGCAGTACAGACGTGGACAGAACACTAATGACAGCGTATTGTGTGGAGGCTGGTTTATTTTTTCCGTCTGCTGATGAAATGTGGAATAGTCAAATAAAATGGCAACCAATTCCGACTCACACAAAAATAATGTCAAATGACCACGTAAGGACCTCATTTTATCCATTTAATTAATTTTCGCATTTTACAATTCTAGTTATTGTTAACATCTTCGTGTCCTAAATTGGTGCATCATTTTAATGAAATTAAAAAAAGCATCTATCTAAAATATGACATTGAATATAAAGATTTGTTTGAATATGTGTCCAAGAAACTTAATAAAACATTCACAATGGCTACAATTTGGAAAATTGGGGATAACATGCTTTGTAAGGTTAAATATATTTACGTTATAATTGAATTTATTTTTTATTCATATTCGTCTACAATGTAGACTCTACATTGTATATGTGTACATTAAATTTAGATTAAAAATAATTAATTTGTTTAAATTAAATTTAATATCTAGATACAAAATAATTTTGATACCCCTGAATGGTCCAAGAAACCGTATAAAGAATCAAAAACATATGCAGATTATCTTTTATACTTACATGAAATTAGTTTCAATATTAAATATGGAGATAAAGAATTGGTTAAATTTGGAGGAGGTTTCAAAAAAAATTTTTTTTATTTATATTTAGGATATCCTATATTTGAAGTTATTGATCAGTTTGAAGAGTTTGTGAATAATGAGAATAAAATCAAATTTATCTATAATTCTGCTGTAAATTTTATTAATTCATAATTACAATAAATGGGGTTGAATTATTAAAAAAATAAATTGCAGGTATTTTTGAGGGTTATCTAATTTCATCCAAAAAAAGTTTTTGAACTTTAATTAAAGTAAAATTAAATGTAAAATATTGACTAAAATTTGCTTGGCGGGCTAAATGTGAAAAAAATTATGTTAAAGCTAACGGATTTAATTAATTTATAATAATTTTAATTCATAAAATGTAATTAGAAACAATAAAAATGGAATAAGTGTAAAAATAATGTTAAAATTGTAATAATTAATAAATATATCATAAAAAATATATGAAAAAACTGAAAAATAATAAATATGTGTAAAAAAATAAAAATTTATATTATAACACGGGCCGCACATTTCATAATTTGAGTCGCAAGTTGTCCGAGGGCCGCATAATTGACACCCCTGATTAGTAGTCATTTTATCAGTTTTTCATTTGATGAGATTTTTGTCTCATCAGAATTAATCATATTAATGATTTATTAATAATATTGTAAATAATATAATTAAAAATTTTATACAAACTATAACAATATTTAAGTATTTTTGAAAAAAATGTTATTTTAGATACCATTTTTAAAATTTATTTCAAAACTCGTTAAAATCTGGTTAAACAAATTACAAAGCAAATTTGTGAGATTGAAATTTATCTTCTCGCTGTACCATAAAAAAACTGACTTAGAATTTGTGTTTTTAAGTTTCTAGTACTGTCGCGACATGTCGGTAAGATAAGATAAAAACCATTTATAATTTTTTTCACGTACAATAAATACAATTTGATTATAATCAAAATACAGTCGAATCTGTTCTATATGAACACGACAATTTTATTTTAACAAACATTGAGTTGGACATTTCGAAACTTTTAAATATATTATTATCGCCATTCATATATGTTCATATGACAGTATAAAATTTTAAAACTATTTTCATTTTTAAAAAAAGGGTAATCTCAAGTTTTCATCGTGAAAATGCACTTTTTGAGATTGTGATGATGCTGAGATTTACGCCAATGTTAATGATTTTACGACGCGTCCCAAAATATATGGGTTGATTTTATTTTTAAAACAAGTCAAATTGTGTTTTTGATACCGAAAGACGGAATTTTGGGAAATAAACATCACATGCGAAAACTGTATTATAAATTGGTATTATTAAATTCTACGACTGTTAATTTTTTCAATAAACTGTAATAGACATTCAATTTTATATAAGTAAAATATATTCATTTATTACATGACTACATATTATTAATGAACATTATTATATCATTAGGAAAAATTTTATAATACGTTACTGTGCATACTACGCAAAAAAATAAAAAAATATGAAATCTAAAAAATAGGCTATTTTTTAGAAGAAATTTCACGATTACCCATGAAAAATATCAAACTACCCACTCGTGGGTAAATACCCACAAACTGGGAATCACTGGGTTAGACTGCATAATATACATTGTATATTGTAAATTATTAGCATTTTGATAATATTTTCATTTTAGCATGATACAACTCTAACCATTATCATGAACGCTTTAAAGATTTATGATGGTACAGCCCCTTCATATGCATCTAGTTTGATTTTTGAACTTTTGAAGGATGAATCGAATCAACTATTTGTTTCTGTTTTATACAAAAATACTGATACTAATGTTGTTGAATTTAAAAAAATTGAGGGGTGTTCAACATATTGTCCATTTGAAAAATTTAAACTTTTAATGAAGGAAATAGCCACCAATGACACTTTAAAATATTGTGTGTACAAGAATAGAAATACAAATAGTATCAATTTCATTTATTTACGTTTATATTTGTTTAGTGAAAAACACTCTATTAATCTGGCTTATTATTATTTCAACTGTATCTTTTATTCTTTTAATATTTATTATTGCATATTATATCAGGTCAAAAAAAAAATAAATTTTATTTTAAATTGTTTTAAAATACAATGTATTATAAGACTAACTTGTGTCTTTTGTACTATCTTCATCAATAGGTAGGTAGCTCTGCCGTGGTGGACGTTCAGTTATCTATTTTGAAAAATTTTTAAAAATGAAGTGCTGGATCGGAAAAGTTGAGTAATTAATCAAAAGTGACAATACAAAAAAAATTAAATTAAATAAAAATTTGCGGAAACGCTTGCGATTTTAAAGATCCCATACAAAAATTAAATATAAGTTTATTTAATGGAATATTACCATCTAATGCAGCCATTCTCAACGGGGTCCACAGCACTTTTTTGGAGGTCCATGAAAATAATATACATATTATAGACATTTTCAGTAACATAAAGGCTCAGAGAGCCAAGTTTCTAGTCATAAAAAAAGCTTTAAATTTCAAATTGAAAATGGGACAAAAAATCAGATAATATTCATGATTCTATGAAACATCAACGAAGGGATATAAAATATTAATTTTTCACAGGGAAGATAGATAATATAGACTTTTTATTGATCTGATAAAATATGTAGTAAACAATTAATAATATCCTGTAAACAATACCTAAAAAACATGTTCCATTTTGGGAACATTGACAGGATAAAGGTTAATATTAATAGTTTATCATCTCGCAAAAATAGAGTACTCCATGTCTTTTGACCATCATTCGTTTCACCCCAAATGTAATGATTCATTAAAAATTGTCATTATTATTAATTTTTTTGGGGTCCACAGCGAAAAAGGGTTGAGAATGTCTGATCTAATGTGTTAGCTATGTTTTGAGTGGTCTTGTGTTGATCGTCATGTCTGGTTGCTCACTTTACATCTTTAAATTCAATTCTACCTCGTTTACTTTTTATTTTATCGATATTTTAAAATTCTAATAATTTTATAAAAATTATTACTAAAAATAAAAATAAATGAAGTAGAATTGAATTTAAAGATGCAAAATGAACAACCAAACATGACGATCAATACAAGACCATTCAAAACATAGCTACAATATACCATTCCAGTAAATAAAGATATATTTTAGTTTTTGTATGAAATGCTTAAAATGACAAGCGTCTCTGCAAAAAATTTCCAAAACCATTTTTTTCAGTGTACTCATAAAAAGATTATACGCGACTTTATCCGTTCCTGCACCATAAAATTACCAAAAAAAAACTATTAAAATTCACATCCTACTGTAGGTATATTGTAAATGTGATCTTTTTAAAATGTTATGATTATTAGTTTATTCCATCTTTTAAAATAATGAATAATTTACTGTTTTGGCCTTGAAGATATTGTTTTTGAAATTGAAATGTATGGTAATATCTATAATTTTTGAAAAAGAAATTTGCGATAAAACCTCCATAGAAAAACTATTCCAACTTAGTATTATTAACTACCTAATTACTTTCTTAAATAAACCGTAACAGACACAAATGATGTTTAGCTAAATTGTAACTGCATACATTTTTCTGTTTAATATTAATTTAAAGTTCTCGGAACCAAACAATATATTACTTTTAGGAGATTTTGAAAACTATAATAAAATAATGATTTTTCAAGTATGATCAATGATCATACTCATGATAAATTAGCAGTGTTATAGATATTAGTGATATTTTACCGTGCATTATGGTCGAAACGAGAACAAGAGTTTCAAAAAATTTTTGACCTCGAACCAGTAGTTTCAATTGATTTTTTCTAGAATTAAGTTAACTGCTCTTCCAACAACATTTTAATTATTGTTCATTCAAAAACGTTAAAAGATGACTTTTAAACAATTATGTAAAAATTAATTTAATCCTATACAGCTAGTTTATTATCATTATTAATCAATGTTTGTTTTTCATCGGATGGTGGTAACGGCGCCACATTTGTTTTTTCATTAAGGTCGCTATCTTTTCTTTTTGGACCAATTTTATAAGTTAAAAATTTTTTCCACAACCCGATTATAAGAATGTTTACAGTCTAAAAATTATGAATAAAAAAATAATGTGCTAGTTAAATACTAAATCCCTATAACGATTATGGATATTCAAGAAACGTGAATTAAAAAAATACCAAGCTAGAGGTGTTGTGACCAATCAGTTTCAATAATAATATTCCATCCAATCTAAGATAATCAAAAATGAACTGATCTAGAAAGGTATTATTCTTGATGGATCCATCATGCAAATGGTTTTTAATATAATTTCTCTTGTCGTTCTTGGAAAATCCAACAGCCAACCACACAAATAAATTAATAATGTTAATAACAGAAACCATTAAAAACCAGAAATACAAAAAAGCGTACATTTTTTCAGTGTACAAATTAACTGGTAAAACACACTGCAACGTATAATCCTGAACATTGCCCAGTCTCCGAATTTTGAGATCACACATGGTGACACGAGGAAAGGTACTATTATTGAAAACTCCAGATTCATCATTACTAATCATGGCATTAAACATGTCTAACCCAAATAAATTGTATTTATTGGAAAATAGTTGATTAAGGACAAATAATTGAGCAACTATATTAATAATGTACAAGCACTTTGTCATCATATAAATTGTAAAAAGATAATGACCATAAGATTTGCTGCTAAAAGGGTTTATCGGAGACAATACAAATTGTCTAAATCGTTCCACAAATCCTTTATTAACGTCAATTTTTTTAGATTTGGTTAAAAATCTGTCAGTTTGGGTAATAATAAGGTTCCTATATTTTTCAGATTTCTCATAGTCTCGTTGTTTTACAAACGTATAAGTATTTTGCAAAATATCATCACAATCAACTCCTGCCTTTGAATTCAAATTTCTCCAAAAAAGGTTTGGTAAATGAAACAATAAAGCTTGAGCCATAAATACAAAAGGCATCCATTGGTAATATAGAATGTAATCTCTTGGCTCACCTCGCTTCGGTACAGCGTCAAGAAAATTAAGGAAATAAGTGTTTCGAACCCAACAAAAACTGTTTGAATATTTTATATGGCTTCCAGTGAAATGCTTTGGTGCCCAACAAACAATTGGCTTCCCGACATACGAATGCATCGTTACAGTAAATGCAAAAGCAATCAGTATAATTAGCGTATAATAGTGATTTAATCGATCAATTACATCGTCGAATCTAATTAAAAGTAAATATAATGCTTTAATTTAGTAACCTTTTTGGTTTTATACTAGGAGACCTAGTAGCTATTCTCATAAGAGTTTGCATGCTTTTTAATTAATCTAAATTAAAATATATTGAAAATGTTTTATTGAAAACAATAAAAACAAACAATAAAGTAATCATGTTACTTACTAAATGTAAGTATAAAATTGTTCCGGGTTAATTATCGTTTATTGATCTTTTATCGTTAAAGACAATATATTCTTTTACAGAACGGAAGATTAAAATAAAATCGTATTAATCGCGCTTTATGCGTAATGCACAACTTGACAACGTGAAAATAATTGTTATCCTTTTAATTGTTATGGATATATTTTAATCCTTATTTTGTCTAGTCATAATTTGTCCGACTAACACAGAGTTTATGATTGAATGACAATTATGAATTATACAAAATTAAATTGAATCAATAGAAACAATGTATTAAATTTCGACATTTATCATTTTTTGTTTTTTGTTACATCTTTAATTAAACTTTTTTTGTACTCTTTCCATTTCACTAGCAATTGTAAGTGTTCTAATAATTCACTGTTTGTAGGCAGTAACTGGCAGTGTTTGTGAGTTTCACTTAGTACGGATTGATTGGCATGTTTGTAAAAAAGTTTTTTGGATAAAACTATGCATTCAGCTCCGTTACTGACCTAGATTAATAATTAGATTATAATACATGCATCACCAATGACACGTTTTCTTGATTTCCGTTTTTATTGTCTATATCAAAACCCTATTAAAGTTTAAATTTAAAGTAAATTTTTATATACAAAGCAATCCTTAGATTTCAAATTTTTTATGCAAATGTATAATGTTTCACTTTTTTTAATTTTTGTTGTGTCATCTAAAATGTAATTGTCCTAAAAGTTGGTTTAATTTTATTTTTTTTCAAAAACCGAAATATGTCCTTTTATATTTGATAGGACAATTTCTGGGGTAAAAATATCTTTGTAAATATTCAGATTATCCTTTTTCAATTTTGATATGTTTAGTTTCTTTAATATACGGCATGATCCCTAATTTATTATTAAAAAGATATCAATTTCTTAAAAGTTAATATAATGTAGTCATTTGTACAATTCAAAAAGGGTATAAATGTAATGTGCCCAATGAAAATTGCAATATTTTATAATACAAAGTGTAGTCCAAATAGCCATATTGTAAAAAGGTAAATTTATTTAGAGTGACTTTACCCATTTTATAAAATATATCCATTCAGATTTGAGCGGGTCTGATACAATTATGCTGTCTCTTCTAAAGTAAATTATAATTAGTAGTTGAAATAATAAACATTTATTTATTAACATGTAAAAATTTATCTTATTTTTAAAAAGGAAAAAAATAATTTAAAATTAATTTGACATTTTTATTTTTCAAATTTCTGGGACTACATATACTGTATTAGTTTTCTTTTGATTTTGTAGTTCAAAAGATTTTGAAATGGTTTTGTTTAGAAATTATAATTATTGTATTGATAAAAAACTTGTAATAATGCAGTAAACAATATTTTTCATTTTCATAAAGACGTTTAGTTGGCCAATTTTCAAATATTTTTAAATTACTAAAAGCAATAAAGTGCAAAAATATTCAAATAAATGAAATTATTAATGAAAGTAAACAATTACCATAAAAATTTTATATGAGCTTGAAATACTCCATTTTTATTTTCCAAAAAAATGTTTTGAAAAGAATGTCGACCTATAACAATCAGTTCCATATTCATTTTTGACATTACAGTGGCATTTCGGCGTGTCCCGTGTAAAAGAGCCAATTCCTACAATTTTATGAATTTTAATGATATGATCAAAAAATGATCAAAAAAAATTGAACGTCTACACATTTCCAATATAGAAATATGGATGAAAATCTATATAATTCATTCCTTCTGAATTTTTTCATTGCTGCGCAATTTTTAAATATCAAATTCTCATTTCCAAAACATTTTGTTTAAAATTTAAATTAAAACTACAAGGGCCATGGCCTGAAAAAGGTTAAGAACCGCTGTAATATATGACAATTTTCTTAATTCCTTTCTATATAATTTTTTGATAATTGTGTATCATTTAACCCCATCTTCCACGTATGGGGTGGCACTTTTGTATTTTCGCAAAAAAGTGAAAAAATTTACACCCTTATGTATACAAAGCGCTGATTCCGTTAATTATTGATACATAATAGGTATTTTTAAGTATTTATTAAATTGGTACTGAATATATATTATTACATTGCTAGTGACAAAATAGGTTTTGATAATTTTATTTTTTATTGTAAATAATAATTATTATGATAGAAAAAAATACACATTTTTTGATAACACTAATAGATAATTTTCAACTTTTTGTCGTGCACCCAGATAAAATTAATTTCACACTAAAGAGAGTTTTGAAATGTTGAAAATAAACAATATCATTACAACAATCTAAAGGGAAATTTGAATAAACCGACGAAATGTAAATGGTTTTTGTTTTTTAAAACAATATATCAAAAACCTAAAACTTTGATTCGCTGTTTGTTATTATTATTGTTATTATTATTTAATGCAAATTTCACGATAAATACAAAACTAAAAGAATTGAAAATATCACTATAATAATTTTAGGGTACACCCTCAACTTTAGAGTAGTGCAATAAGGCCGTATACGGCCGTACACCTATGTAAAATTTTTTAGTTATATAATTTAAGCTTTTTTAGTTTGATTTGCTATTTGCTATCTGATCAAAAAATTTTATAAACATCTTGTAAATAGACAACTTTATTCATAATCTTAAAATAATCACTAAATCTTAAAAAACACTGTCAATTAGAGTTCTGCACAGAGTTACCAACATTAAGTTATGCTCAACCCGAATTTTTAAGCGAAGCGCCATATAGTGAAGCGCAGCGTGTTATGCAATTTCGCCGTAAGCGAAAAATTTTTTAGGGTGACCCTCGTTTACTTTGGGGTATCTTCTTCAAAAAATAATAACAGTTTACACATAATTTTTATTGCAAATTTCAAAATGAATACTTTAAATTTTTCATTACAAATAGCAAATAGACTTCATGATGAATACTTTAAAGAAAAAAAACAAAATATGGGTGTCACTATATAATAAAATACAATTAACTGCTAACACGAAGAGTCTTTTACCATAGAGAAAAAAATTATAGAATATAAATGAAATATGTCTGATATGATGATTTTGATTGAAATAATTAAATTACCCTGAGAAATATCACTTAATCCTGAGCCCTGAGTTGAATTTGAAACCCCGAATTCTCAGGTGGAAAATAACGCAGTTAGCAACCCTGGTTCTACATTGGATCCTGTTGAGATGTATGTACGAACGAAACGAAAATTTTTATTCCAAAACACGATTAAAATTTAATTTAACAAAAAATAATTAAATTAAGTTAAGATTAGTTAGTTAAAAACTCAAAACACGAAATGTCTAAATTAAATTTAAAAATAATTTTTTAAAAACCAATTCATATAAATGTCAACTGATATTAAGATTATTTTTAATCGTAATCGTATATCCTGTATTGCTTGGTTAACAAAATAACGATCAAACCAAAATAACCCACTTTTATTAAAATTGACAACATGAATAAATAATTATTTTTTTTTAATTACATGATGTATTTGTTGAAATAAATTTTTTTTCATTGTTTGCACCGGAACAAACATTGTATTGTAATGTATGACGGGCTTAAAATGTTTACGCACATCTTTTTCATGTCAATATTTTTAAAAATTTGAGTTTGGAATATTATCGTTGTTAAATTTTTAAAACTGAAACCATGAAACGTTCTATGAAAAAAAATGATTTTTTTAAATTTTGTAACACGATCCGAACACGAACACGAAATATAATAAAAGTTTCAACACGATTCCAAATTCGTGTTTCGGATCTTGTTGCAGAACTCTACTTTCCACCTTCATTAGATTAACATTAACGTTAACATTATTACACCAAATGATTTTCCCTTTCCTAATATAGCAACAATGTTTTTGTTTCCAAACTTGTCAATTATGGAAATTTCAACTAAATTTAAACATATTATTATGATTTTTAAAAATTAAAACTAAAATATAAAATTCTATATCTGAGAGTTTTAATTGTAGTAAAAAAATGCAAAAAATGGAAAAAAGACATGTTGGACGGATTTATACTACATTTAATAACTTTATGAGAGAAAAGGACTAAACATTTTGAATGAAATGCTCGTAACTGATAGCCAATTTGTAAGCAACATTATTATGAATATAATCTTTATATTATAATTTTTGATTTCCTTGTTAAAACGTAACTAAGTGGTTAGGACCTACCCAGTAGCGGCATGCGTTTTTAGTAAAATATAAATCTAGTATCTAACACTAGCTAACATATAAAATTAAATGTGAGTGTATGTGTGTCTGGGTCACTCTGTCTGTTGCCGTTTATTGAAAAAATTAACAATTAAAATTTCACAAAATCCAATTTCTCTTTTTTTTTAAAAGTTAAATCAAAGATGAAAAAAATACTAAAATTTTATAAAACATAAATTCTGTAATAATTTTTAAAATCATGAACATTAGCAAAAAATCGCTAACCCAAAAAAGTGCATTTTGACAATAAAAACCCCAAATTCCCTTCTTTCAAAAAATTAAATTATATTGAAATTGTTATCCTAGAATTTTAAATAAAATTACAGATCATACAGGTATGTCTAGTTAACACACACAAAAAATTTTTATATCACAAAGGGCGCTTCTACTGTCAAAAAATCAATATGATATTTATTTTTTTAATTGGTAATTATTTTATTGAAACAAAAAATTAATTGAAAAAAATCAAAAAAAATAATAATCCTTACTAATAATATATAATATATATAATTATAATAATGTAATATAATTATATAAACTAGACATAATTTATTGAAACTGTATGTCTGTTTATCTATTTGTCTGTTTTTCTGCCTAATACAGATTATTTAGAAATTAATTAATATTAAGTTTAATTAAAATTTACCAGTCCCAGATAAAATTATGTAATAATTTTCCGCAATGTGACCGTAACGAATAATGACGCGTCCAGCTGGAATTCTATCAAAAATTTAAAAACGTAACTAGAAATTAAACCTTTGAAGTGTGCAAACTTTGCAAAGCAATTGCTGGATGTGAATTGGATACTCTGCAAAAGATTCAATCCGTTGCATGTGATTCATAATCTAAAAATATGCATTATAATTTACATAAAAAGGTACAATTTTAATTTGGGCTTGATTCCTCTCTTCCATAGGCATCGATATGATGTTTTTAATTTCTTGGCTAATTGAAATGTGTGACGTGGCTCGAAATTCTGATACATTGAAAATAAGATTGTCATCAACTTGGGTTGAATCGACAGTATTACGATATTTTCGATTGGATTTACTGTCGATAAATCTAACCATATTACAAATTCACAAATGTATTAACAACAATACCTCTTTTCCAATGTAATGAGAAATTTGATTAGCAAAATTACAATTTTAATGTATTTTTTAAAGTCAGCAATAATCTATATTATTTTTACACAAGTAATTATAACGCGTTATTATTATAAAGGAATTTACCGGCAACAAAATAAAATGTAATGATGCGTATAATTAAAATTAACAAATTAGTTACCTCATTCATTTGTATTTGATCAAATTTTTTGAGTCGAGTTGCACATGATAAATTTTTATGTTTTTTGATACACTTAAATTGTGCTATAGTAGCACTAATAGAGTTTTCGATTTTGTTTATATCTTTTGGATTCATTAGCATGGATTTTTTAATTGGTTTGAACCCATTTTAAATTGGTTAATAATATAATATCAATTATGATTTAACCTGTAAATCAAAGTTTATACATTTAAATGTAATGCATGGTAGAAATATTATGCACATGGAGTGTACTATTTTCACAAATTTAACTGTATTGTACATTCAAATTAAGTGAAGCTTTCTTTTTTATTTCCAATCATTTAATTCTATTAACTCAAAGAAAAACTAAGTTTCAATTTGATTAATAAGTTTCCACTAAATACTAACAATAGTTTCTTTGTTTAGGTTATATAAAGTTCTATATTATTTAAAATTTATTAATTTATGTATTGATTAAATTGGACTTTGACACAAATTTTATCAAATCAAATAAAATTTAATAATTTACACAATATAGTTACAAATTTTAACTCACAATAGATAACCTGAAAAAATAATTAGCTATAAATTTCAATATTATTTAATTTAATTTTGATTTCTCATTAGTATTAAATTACATTACTATGAAATTCATATTATTTTTATAATATTTTTTAATTTAATAATTAATTAACACAGTATTGATAGATATCAGTGCACTGCTTCCCTTCAAGGGGTTGTATAAATAAATCTTAAAAAACCTCCTCTTTAAGGTTTGATAAAAAAATAATCTGAAAATTCAAAATAAACAAAAGTGTATATATAAGTGAACAACTCTGTAAAATTGTAAGTACATTGTATGTGTGTTCCCCATTATTTAAAAAATTAACAGACTGAGAAATTAAATTAAACAAATTTACAATACAATTTTTCGCGAGTGATGTTTATATCTATGTTTCTTGTTTCAAAGTTGAGTTCTTCAAAGTCAAAAACCTAAGTTGGTTTGTTTCGTTTTAAAATAAAATCATCCTTAAAATTCTACAACTGATAATTTTTTAAATATATGGTAACACACACGCAGACACACATTGATATTAAATTTTATATAAGTAATTATCTTACATACATAATGTATTATTACTAATTACTAATAATATACATTTTACATATATTATATATGTTGGGTGTACTTTTTATATAAAAATTTGCAAATATCCTACCGCAGTGGTGGGAAACCACGGAACGCAAGATACTATTGTGCGGCCCGTTAAATCATGATTTATACTTATGTCTACATTCAAATTTTGAAATTGATTGTTTACATTGTAAATTTTACAACATGTCCTTCATATCTAACAAAACCTAGGTATGATAAACTTGTATCCGATTAATTCTTACATTTGATTTTTTTAATTATATCGTTTTGTTGCTTATATGTATTTGAAAAAAAAGGTTCAATTAAAATAAAATTTAATATAATTTAAATATTATGAAATACAGATTTATGTTTATTTTTTCCATTAATGTTGTTATTAATCATGTTTGATATCAATAGGGTAATTTAAAAAAATATCTCTAAAATACGATTTTTATTAAAATTATTAAGCTGTACATAAATAATCATATATTCTAAATTATATAATAAAGTAAAACTCTTTTTAAAATATATATTTAAAAAAAATCGTTTAAAATTTCAATTCAAAATATTTCCCTAAAAATTCTTTAAAATTTTTTTATTATTATTATTGTTTTTTTTGCATTATATAAAAATTAGGCCTAAAAGTTATGTGAATGTCAATGGTGAAAAAAGTTTATAAGTCTAATTTAAGGATCACTTCTTAAAATCATTGATAATAGTGAATAATAGCACTTTTAAGTAAGATTTTATTATTGAATTTATTTATTTGGTAGAGATAGAAAAGTCCGCTTACGGCAGAGCTAGCTGCTGTTTGTACAAAGTACAAAAAAATCAAAGTGGTATTAAAATAAAATTAATTAACATGTAATTTAAAATACATGTAAATTGAATTAAATATTTGCAGAATTAAATTTGTATTTGGTTAAGACTATACGTTGTTTATCTATCACCATGAATCAAAAATATTATGGATGTTAAAGAAACTTATGATATTTTAAATGAAAGGTATATGCAATTCATCGAAAAACAAAGCAATGAAATTGAAAAACTAAATTCGAAAATTGAAAATCTGGAAAGTGAACAATTTGTATGGAATTTTTCATTGTATATTTAATTTTAAATATTCGTTAATTTATGTTTATTGTTTTGCGTATGTTTAGATTATGTCAGTGTTTGTCAATCTTTTTTACTGAGCGGAACCCTTATGAAATTTCAAAAAATCGCGGCATCTAAAAGCATGATTAAATTTTTTTTTCGCATGTCGCATATATAAAACAATTTGATTTTTAATTAAAAAATTACGCTTCTAATATTGAAAACATAAATTTTTTAATAAAGAAATTTATTTTTCCTTCTCAATGAGAAATTTGGTTTGATATTTTTTACAGAGGTTTTTAATTCTTGGACGTGTTTTTGAGAGACATATTTGAAATTCTTCTTCTACCGACAGCAGCTTTGCCCGTTTCTTATGCTTAATTGCTGTCAATGCAGAAAATCCCAATTCACACAAGTAAGATGTTGAAAATTGGATTAGAATTTTTAAGGCTTTCTCTGCAATTATAGAATATTTCTTTTTAACTAATTATTAGTTGTTAGTCTAATAACTAGGGCGATTATTTTTTAATTAGGGCAAATTTTGATATGTTTATAAGCATCAAATTACAATCACAATGATACTAATTTTACCTGTATTAATTGGCTAATTAAAATTTGATGAAGTTAATAAAGTTAAATAATATTTGTCAAAAGTTAAATTTTATTTTTGAAAGTTAAATTATATTTTCAAACATTAATTTTGTTTTATACACTTTCGTTTTGTTTTGTACTTTTATTTTATGCATGATTGTAGTAAATAAACTTGTTATTAATTTTCATCAATGTATCAATATATCAAATATTATAAATATGCGAAATCTAAATATGAACAAATTTACAATATTACAAAACTTTATTTTAGTGAATTTACTGAGAATGACGACAATTTATTTTGTGTAAAATGTTGCAATGTTACTTTTAAAAATTAAATTTTGTTTAATTACACCGCAAATTAGCAAAAGAGTTGTCTGCATATTGTCAGCATTGGAAGTTCAATTAAAACATCGAATGACTTTGCAACAGAAATTGCTGAAGCATTTCTATCTGCGGACATATCTCTAAAAAGTTAAATAACGTCAAGTTAAGAACAATATTTAAAATAAGGGAATAATTTTGCCATCTGAAAGCAATTGCAGAAATAACATTGATGATTTGTATTTGAAGAAAATGGAGAGAATAAAAAATTATTATATTAATAAATTAATCTTTATGATTATGGACGAAACTGATTTAAATAGATTCATTATAAGTACATTAATACTATGATCGGAACATTAGAAACACCTCAGAATGTAATAGTATATGATTGTAAAAATATTACAAGTAATATGAACGGACAAATGGTCATTCATACTCTTGATTCTACAATTAAAAATAATTAAACAAAACACAACAAAGAAACTTTTTAAAAGATAATATTAAAAAATATTTGATTTTGGACTATAACAAATAATACACTTAATATACATCTTTATTAAGACTTTAATTAGGGATCGGAAACCTTTTGTATCTAGTGGACCACTTTTCTATTTTTTACAGGTGTATTAGAAATAGTGAATATGACTAACGGGGTACAAAATTTAAAAAAGGTTATTATGAAATTTTAATACCTGAATTAGATATTTACGGACATAAGACAACGCTGCTTGTTCTACAACAGAACTATATAATAATGGCAATACAATTATGTTTTAAAATTTATATAACGGTGCTACAGCCGACAAAACCCNAGTGGACCACTTTTCTATTTTTTACAGGTGTATTAGAAATAGTGGATATGACTAACGGGGTACTAAATTTAAAAAACGTTATGAAACCCTGAATTAGATATTTACGGACATAAGATAACGCTGCTTGTTTTACAACAGAACTATCTAATAATGGCAATACAATTATGTTTTAAAATTTATATAATAGTGCTACAGCCGATAAAACTCCCGAAATATTATTATTATGGCGAATAAGAGATGTCATCACTGTTCAGAAAAAAATTTAACGAAAAAAATAACACTACGTGAATTTTTTTTCCAAAAGTTAATAAAGTTAAATAAATTTAATTTGTAAGTTAAATTTTTTTGTATTTATAGGTTATAAAAAAATCGCCCTAGTTATAACCAAAATTCATCAAGATTTAAGTTACCATGTTTCAATTTTAAAGTTCTGTCACAGTGACTGTCACTTGAAATACCAAAAAGTTATATTTCTTCTGTCAATTTAAACTGCTTTTCATCTGAACTAAAATTTAGAAAAGGATTCCTAACCCAATCATACGTATTAACCGATATTGAAGGAAATTAAGCAGTAATATTTGTTAATAGCGTGTCTAAATGTTCCAAAACCAATGTTGTTATGTTTTCATATTTACATTCATGAACATTCGAAAACATTTTCATACTACCTTTGATTATATGCTTTTATCCAAATTATGATATTTTTCTGAAAAGCATTAATTTTATCTGTAGACGTTAAAATATTTTCATTCCTACCTTGCATACTAGTATTCAAGCAGTTAAGTTAATAAAATATATCAGCTAGGTACGCTAATTTAGTGAACTTATTTTCATTAGTTAAATACCCTGCAAAATTAAATAATTTTTCTTGAAGGCAAAATGGTGATATTTCTTTTCTTAGTTCGTAAAAACAGCATAAAACCTTTTCTCGAGATAACCAACGAATTTATTAAAATATATCTAAGAGCTTATTGATTTCAATTTTTTTATAACTTTCTAATTAAAAGAAATCTATTATAAGCTACTCTTATAAGTAACATCCTAAATTTTTTCAAGTCCTTATTTTGAAGAGTTAATAACGCTCTTTTCCAAGATCCCTCATCTCCCCACAAGGAGTAAGGAACACACGGAATTTAACCGGTAAAACCAGTTGCCTCCCTCTCACTACGAAGAAGCATCCAGGCCCGTGAGAGATAAATTTATAGTTAAATATCATTATAAAGAGGTAAGTAACTTATTTAAATTATTTCAAGAGAGTTGGACCAGTAAAAACCCACTTTCTTTACAATATTTCTCATGAAGATAATCTGAATTATTATTACTTTTTAACATCATTTTTCAGGTTCCCATACTCACAACGTATAATACTTTTATTAAAACTTATTTGATTTAAATTTGAGAAATGATGTTGTTTTATTGTATACAACAGTAATTTAGAAAAACTTTAAATTGAAAAATATTGCATTTATATTTCACGGAACCCCAATTAAATTTCGCGGAACACGGGTTGAGAACCACTGGATTATGTATTATAAATATACCAGCAATGATCATAACGGTTGTAGTAATATTTCTAGTATCGCTACAGCAGTGAGTTGTACGAATTTTATAGATAAGTTATCATTCATAACTAAGACAAACTTTTTTTACCTTACGAACATAATATTAATTATGGATTTATATCAAATGATACAAAAAAAATAGATTTGAAACAGTTTCATTCCGAATTTATATTATCTTAATTAGAATTTCAGTCTAAATTTTATTAAAATTAAGTAACATATTCATAATCAATAGCATTATCTAGCTAGTACAATTTCTTGGGAACAAGATGATATAATTTCAGTGTCATAATTCCTAAAAAAACCTAGTAATGCCATATTTTAGAAAGTACTATTCAGTAGATAAGAGATTTATTTTGGTACAATATCCTTACTTATATAAAGTAAAATAGATAAAAATGTATGAATGTTTGTTTATTTATTTGTGTGTCTGTTACAGTTTCGTTAAGAAAGTTAGAGGAATCGATTTTAAAAAATTACATATTTCTATTACAGTTTTTCGAGGGTGTTGTTTTATCGCAAATTTTATTTTCAGAAATTGAGTCATTCAAAGTCAAAAACCCTAATTGTTTTTTTTTTATAAATTACCACCCGTCCTAGAATTATTAAAAATATCCAATCTGATCAAAACTTTAAAATCATTATTTTCAATTTATAAATCTTACCTATTTACATAATATTAATATATTTTATTAATATTAGCCACTATATTATCATTTTACTATATGACCGCCTATTCATACATGGTCACCATATCCAAAATATATTCGCTATGATTATACTCTCAATACCGCGTTATATATTTAATTACCAAAATTGCGGGATTAAGAGGTCTGACTATAGTATTAATTGTAATTTATTAATTTATGTATTTTTAGATCAACTCTGATCTTACCGAAAATATCATTAATTTGGAAGTAAATTATTCTATTAATTAATTAGTGTATAATTGAATTTTTAATGTGTAATTAATGTGTTTTTTTTGCTGAGTCCGAATCTGTGAAACTTCAATAGTCGAATCCTTTTCAAATATATCAACAAACTCATTCTTGGTTTATTTTTACAAAATGAAAAATTTTACACAAAATAATTGAAACTTCAAATTATATAATACTTCACATATCGATACTTCCACCCTAGACACTTTTGTTTATACCACAACCTGATTGACTAATTGATATGACATAATTGATATACATTGTTGAATAAATTTGTAGAAATAAAAATTATTTATGATATAAATATTAAAATATTAATATTAATGAACTTATTATTATTAATGAATATGAATATTCATTATGAGGAATAGTTCCATTGGTGTTGATTTCATTGAGTATGTAAGTGTGAAGTTTACACTGTGAACTTACCAAATAAAATGTCATATGAACCTGAAATGATTCATATTAAGCTATATAATATCTTAATTATGTATAATTAATTCAATTTTAACAGCAAGAACAACTAGAACACTGCAAAACCAAATCAAAACTTCAATGCACTCAAGATAAACTTGATCTGGCTATATCTGAAATAAAATTATTAAAAAAACAATTATGTGCTGAAAAAAAAGTCTTTAAATATTCGTAATATATACTATATAAAATAATGATATCCGATAATTATTTGCGATGTATGGGGTATCAAAATTTTGTAAAGTTAGAAATGTATCGAACAAAAAGATTTTTTAAATTATAAGTTTGCCTGTAGTGAGTTAAATAAAAGATTGTAAATTAAAGATTAGCGTAAGGTAATTTTAGAAATTCATAGTTGACCGAATCAACTTGACCGTGTGTTGTAAATTACAACAAATCATTACAACTTGTAATGATTTGATAATTTATTCGAGAAAAGATAAACTCTATATACAACTTTAACATAGGCACTGAACTTTGATACAGCATTAATCAAACCTAATAAATTCTGTTATATCAATTTGTTTATGTCAAATTTTTAGTATTGAAAAAATGAGTAAAAGAGCTGAAGAAAACATTGAAAATGTTTCAAAATATAAGAAAAAGTATCAAGGTTCATACAAAAATTATTAATATATTTTAAATTTTTAATGTTAGTTAAAAATTGTTTAGTTTACATTTTAATTTGAAAACATTCATTTACTGTCTACTACCGTTTATATTTAAAGTCAATTTAGCTACTTTATTATTAATCTGTAAAATTAAATTTAGATTCTACAAAAGAAAATAAGCAAATATCTCATAATATTAAAGAAAAATCAAAAAGTATACAACAACTTTCACATAAAGTTAAAAAATCACTGAAAGACTTAAACGTCGAACGTGATAAAAGTAACTTGAGGATTCAACAAGACAAATTTTTATCTAATATAATCAATAATGTCCATTATGAATAAAACATACCTAAAAAAAAATTATTAATTTGAAAATATTGAGTATTGACGGTCGGCATGCGTATCGAGCCTTACATCAATATGTAAACTTACTCTTTAACTATTTTCAAAGTAAAAAGATTTTTAATATAACCAGTAATTTTAAATTAACAACTCTCAACGTAATATTTTTAGGCTATTTGTCACCCTAATATTCATATTATTCACACTTAATAATGTGTGTTAATAGTTTATTCTGAAACTATATCATTGATTAACTTTTCATTTTCTGTTAGAGATGCCGGTGCCAAATTTTGATTTTCGGTTTTTTCATCTTTTTTATTAAATGTGTTTATTTTACTAAACATAAATTTTTTCCATAATCCTTGTAAAATTATATTTACCGTCTATAAAAAAGTGCAATTAATTAAAATTTCAATGTTAAAATAAATTATAGTGATAATTATTATTATAAATTAGTATACATGATGTAGTTGAATTTTTAGTTTATTATTTTTTTAACGTGATAATATATATTTCAGTATCTGCTTTCGGTGAGTGAAAAATATATGAATACTAAAATGCTTTTTTGACCGTAAAGTCGTCATTGTGTGTGTTAACAGGATACAACTGTACCACCTGTAAATTTTTTTAAATTCTAGAGCTGTTTTCATTAAAAAAAAAGGGTCATTTGGGGTTTTGGCCCTGAAGATAAAATTTTTTTAAATTTAAATTTACGATAATGTTTATGATTTTAAAATCCGTAGCAGCGAATATATTTTTTTAAAATCGGAGTCGAGTTTTACAAATTCCATATTCTTATAACCGTTTTTCCAGAGTGATGTTTTATCACAAATTTCAATTTTAGAAATTGAGTCCTTCAAGGTTAAAAACCCCAATTATCCTTTGTTTTAAATTCAAACCAGTCCTAGAATTATAAAAATTACATATTCTAATGAAAAGTTTTTAAATTCATCAATATTAGTATAATTTTTAATTTCAAAATCTTATATCTTCACAGCCAAAACCCCAAATTACCCTTTTTTATAAAAATTAAGAAAGTCTTATAATTTTATACAACATAAATTCTGGAATGGTTTTTAAATTCTTAAGCAGTATCATAAATGGTAACATCAAAAAAGGTTTTCACGTAATTTTCATGTTCAAAAACCCACATGACTTTTTTTTTTAAAAATGAAACATAAGATTTTTTGTTTAGTTTTTATGATGTTTACTGAATATAAAGATTTTTATGAACCTCAAAATATACAATAGCCAAAATTGAATGAGCTCGGTTAAAGTGACTAGTATATATATATATAAGGTATATATTTTTTCTTTTATGTAGATTCCCTAGTCTTTTTCTTAATTACGAAATTATTCTAAACTTGTTTAAATCTTCACCATCCGCAATAAAATCATTAGCTGTCACTGAGTACTAACGATATGAAAATATCGACTAAAGAAATATTATGATCAAAATATTGCACCGTTTTAACTCAGTTTGCATCTCAATAAAAATAGATCATAGTAAATTATGTAAAATAGAGTGTAAATCTCTTCAGTCATATATAAATCAAAATAAACGAAAGTACAATGTACAATAAATACAAGGATTAAATATACCAAGCTAGATGTATTGTGACCAATAAGTTTCAAGAGCAAAATTCCATCCAACCTAAGATATCCAAAAATGAATTCCTTGACGTGTACACTCTTTTTAATTGATGCATCCTTTAAATGATTAGTAATGTATCTATATCTATCTTTTTTGGAAAACCCTACACCCAGCCAGACCATCAAATTGACAACATCCATAAATACAACTATAAAAAACCAAAAATACAAAAAAGCGTACATTTTTTCCGTATACAAATTGACAGGTAAAACACACTGTAAAGTGTAATCTTGAACGTTTCCTAATCGTCGAATTTTGATATCACACATTGTTACACGTGGAAAGGTGCTGTTATTAAAAACTGTTGTTTCATCATTACTAATCATGGCATTGAGCATGTCCCATCCAAACAGATTATACTTATTGGAAAATAATTGGTTAAGTACTAATATCTGAACTGTAATATTTATAATGTACAAAACTTTTGTTAAAATGTAAATTGTGAAAAGATAATGACCATAGGATTTACTGCTAAATGGATTACAAGTTGATAGCACCATTTTTCTGAATTTTTCAATAAAACCCTTTGTGACATCAATTTTTTTGGACTTTGTTAAAAATCTGTCAGTTTGAGTTAAAATGAGATTTAAATATTTTTCAGATTTACTAGTTTTGTTTGATTCTACATAATTATAGGTTGTTTGTAGGATATCGTCACAATCTACACCAGCTTTCGAATTCATTGTTCTCCAAAACACGTTGGGAATGTTAAACAGCATTGCTTGTCCCATAAATATGAAAGGTATCCATTGGTAGTACAATATGTAATCTTTTGGTTCGTCTCGTTGGGGTATAGGGTCCATGAAATTGAGAAAATAAGTATTTCTAACCCAACAATAACTATTTGAATATAAAATGTGACTCTTGGTAAAATGTTTTGGTGCCCAACATATAATGGATTTTCCAACATATGAATGCATTGTTACAATGAAGGCAAATAAAATTAAAATGATGAGTGTATAATAATGATTTAACCGGTCTATAGCATCGTCGAATCTGAAATATGTAATTTAACTTTTAAATTGTCGCAAATAACCTTTTAGGTTGTACGTTTGGTGACCTAGTGGCCAATCGCATAAGTTTTTGCATATTGTCAAATTATATATAAAGCAAATGAATAAATTTTACTATGATAATGTTTCAGTATTTAAGATATTAATCAATTCAAAATCATGTGTTATATAAATAGAATATAAAAATTAATAAGTAACGCTACATTATTCATTTGTGCAAACTTCTTAACGATAAGAAACAAAGAAATTCAATCATTCTGTAAATTGGTATGACTATTTTATTTTGACCCGTATTTTGTCTCGTTTTAAATTATTCAATTGTAAAAGAACAGCCCTAATTTTGAGGAATTTGCTAATTTTCTAGTTAATTTGCCACTTCTCCAACACTTTTCATTTGATATTTTTAATAAACACATTGTAGACACATTTATTAACTTAAAATAGTTATTTTAATCTTATTTTATTTAAATTTATCGCTGACCATTAAAGCGAAATACTAGGCAATACTACAAAAAAAATTAATAAAAATCGTAATAATTTGACTTTTAATTAGTAAAAATTATTTCGCGACCGATAAAAATTTTTGAAATAAATTCAAACAAATTCGTAAATCTGTTTGAAAGTCGTAAATGGTTTACAAACACACTTGCACTGATTGATAAAATTACTGGATATACCAATATCAACTATCATTTTTTTTTAAATATTATGACTATATTCATTTTCTAATAACTAAAATTGATGTAATAAACTCTAGGAATGATGAAAACTTAATTTTTTTTGTAATTAGATGGCTTTTAATTGATGTTAATATTATTCATTAAAAAATCTAAATTTAATATGTAAAAAAACTTTTTATTCGCATATTATCGTTTATTTACTTAAATTAGAAAAGTATTATAAAAGTATTGAAATAAGTAAATGAAATTAACGTTATAAAACATTCTATATAAATAAAAATATAGAAATAAAATTGTAAATATTTAATAACTTTGTTGCACAATAAATACATGTCCAAAATAATCAAACAAAATCTTGCAACAACGCATCAGACAACATCTCAACGGTGAGTGGTTTATTGATAAGATCTAAATTTGGTAAATGGAAAAAATAACTTTACCTTCTATTAAAATTACTGGATCACGTTCTCCGCCATAAATCAAAAACTTGTCACGAAAATGCTGACCAAATTCCCTAAACAACAAACATACAATAAAAAATAAATACAGTGAATATTAACCTCGAATTAATATCCATACTTGTACTTTGCTTAATAATGCATGCGATTGATTTAGCCAAAATGTAGGAAAAGTATTTTGAACCATATTGATAAATATGCGGAAATCGTATAGGCCAAATCTATAAATTAAAAAAATGCATCAATTTTTAAAAATACTGTTTTGTCAATATATTCAATATCTGAATATTGTTTGTAAACATTTTCAATTATTTTAATAATATCTTGATTCGAATTGCAGGTTGAAGAATGTAAATTTATATCAGTTAATGAATAAATTAT
The DNA here is from genome assembly GCA_001642005.1 of Intoshia linei. NCBI lineage: Eukaryota > Metazoa > Orthonectida > Rhopaluridae > Intoshia > Intoshia linei. The sequence continues at coordinate 16,892 of LWCA01000158.1, read as the reverse complement.
ATTATTGTGCATTTCCTAAAATAAAATTCAATAATGTCTAGTTCATTGTCTAGACCAGCAGTTCCCAACAGGTGGGTATCAATCTCATATCACATTACTTTTTACTTTAAAGTAAATTATTCCATCTTAATTTTTTTTATTAACATTTGCGTAAAGAATTTTATAAACAATAGTTATCTCATTTTTTTTATTTATTAGACAGAATGTGTGTACAACATTAAAATAAATTAAAAACGTCCAATCCTAAAAATTGTCATAAATAGCATAAATTCCAGAAAAAATAAAATTAAAGAAATAATTTATTAGACAGAATGAGTTGTATAATCTTAACAATAAAGTAAAAACACTCATTAAAAATTTGTCATAAATAGCATAAATTCCAAAAAAAATAAAATTATAAAAACCTATTTTGTTATTTTTAATGTAATAATATATCTTCAGTACTGTTGGGTGGGTCTCCTTGCTCGATACGCATGCGTCTGACAGTACCAATTTAATAAATACTTAAAAATACCAATTATGTATCAATAATTAACGGAATTAGCACTTTATAAACATATTTTAGGTGAATTTTACTAATATTGCAAAGGATTGTAATAAATATAAAAATAATAATAACAAAGTTGTATTACTTTTAGTAATTCGTTGTTCTAGTATTAATTTAAATTTTAAATAAAATGTTTTGAAAATGAGAATTTGAGATTGAAAAATTGCGAAGGAATAAATTATATAGATTTTCACCCATATTTCTTTATTGGAAATGTGTAGACGTTCAATGCACATTTCTTTTTGAAATTGTAGGATCAATATTTACATTTTCAATTTTTATTTTAATCGAAATACAGTGGACCCCTTGATAACAAACCCTCTTGTTAATGAACTTTAGTAATTAGCGACTTATTAATCAATCTCTATAGATAAATGCGATAATAAATCTATATAAGCATTAACTATACATAAAAGTTTATTTTTGCACGTGACTGCTTTGATTTATAATTAATTTAATTATTTTTTCAATAACGAACAACGGACAGGTTTTATTAATTTNTCATTTTCAATGTGATAATATATATTCAGTACCAATTTAATAAATACTTAAAATAATAATTAACGGAACCAGCACTTTAAACATATTTCAAATGAGTTTTAATAATATTGCAAAGGATTGTAATAAATATAAAAATAATAATAACAAAGTTGTATTACTTTTAGTAATTCGTNCATATTTCAAATGAGTTTTAATAATATTGCAAAGGATTGTAATAAATATAAAAATAATAATAACAAAGTTGTATTACTTTTTGTAATTGTTGTAGTTTTAATTTAAATTTTAAACAAAATGTTTTGAAAATGAGAATTTGAAATTAAAAAAGTTGCGTACCAATGAAAAAAATTCCGAAGAAATGAATTATATAGACTTTCACCCATATTTCTTAATTGGAAATGTGTAGACGTTCCATGCACATTTTTTTTTGAAACTGTAGGACCAATATTTACCTTTTCAATTTATATTTTAATCGAAATATTTGAATTATATTGGTTGATAATATATTAAAAATTATTATTCACCGGTAATAGGTAGATTTCTGGGGTTGAAATTTTGTATTTATATCACCTGGAATAAGTTCTATCAGAATAATCTCTTTTTTTTAATTTTCGGACCGTTAATTATTTCACAGTTTATGTTTTAATAAAATATTTCGGAAAAAAATATATGAATACTAAAATCCTTTTTTGACGGTGAAGGCGTCACTNCAAAGGATTGTAATAAATATAAAAATAATAATAACAAAGTTGTATTACTTTTAGTAATTCGTTGTTCTAGTATTAATTTAAATTTTAAATAAAATGTTTTGAAAATGAGAATTTGAGATTGAAAAATTGCGAAGGAATAAATTATATAGATTTTCACCCATATTTCTTTATTGGAAATGTGTAGACGTTCAATGCACATTTCTTTTTGAAATTGTAGGATCAATATTTACATTTTCAATTTTTATTTTAATCGAAATACAGTGGACCCCTTGATAACAAACCCTCTTGTTAATGAACTTTAGTAATTAGCGACTTATTAATCAATCTCTATAGATAAATGCGATAATAAATCTATATAAGCATTAACTATACATAAAAGTTTATTTTTGCACGTGACTGCTTTGATTTATAATTAATTTAATTATTTTTTCAATAACGAACAACGGACAGGTTTTATTAATTTTTATTTAACTTTCCCCTTAGATAATGAACATTAAAAAAATAATAATGGCAAGAAAAGGATTCGATTAACCTACAAAGAGAAAAATGAACTCATTTCATTTGCAGAGAATAATCAAAATTACAAACAGAGATTTAGTTGAAAAATATCAAATATCTCTTGGAACAGTTAATACCATTTTAAAAAGCTCTTCCGTTATTGAAAACTTTCATCATGAAATAAGGAAAAAAAAAAGTCCATTGTAGATTTTTTGTCTTCAAAGCAATAAATTAATTTTAAATATTATTTGTTACATATTTTGTTCGTTATCTTTCAATAACGAACTTGGCAAAAAATGATGACTAAATGTTTGTTATCAGAGGGGTGCACTGTATTTGAAAAATATTGGTTGATAATATATTAAAAATTATTTTTCACCGGGAATGCGTAGATTTCTGGTGTTGAAATTTTGTATTTATATCATCTGGAATGAGGTCTATTAGAATAATTTTTTTTTTTTAATTTTGTGACTGTTAATTATTTCATATTTTTTGTTTTAATAAAACATTTCGGAAAAAAAATATATGAATACTAAAATGCTTTTTTGACCGTGAAGGGGTAACTTATTCATAATTAAATTTTTGGTGTGTGTTAACATAATAAAACTGTACCAACTGTAAATTGTTTTAAATTCTAGGGTTGTTTTCATTAAAAAAATGGTCATTTGTGGTTTTGGCTCTAAAGATATATTTTTTTTAATTTAAATTTATGATAATATTTACGATTTTAAAATCCGTATTAGATTATTTTTTTAAATTGTCGAACTAATTTGATTTTCAAAATAATGTGTATAATTTACTTATCTATTTTTAATAATAAAAATAATTTGAGTGGGTAACGAAAATTTTTTTGATAAATTGAAAATCGTGAAGTTGTATCAATTGGGAACCACTAATCTAGACTCTGGAGTCTAGTATAACTAAGTAAAATTACAAATAATTTAAAATTTTTTTCATCCACTGACGGCTGATTATTTTGGGGATACTCTACATAATTTTCCATAAACGTGGAAGGAATTTCAGCAAAATCAGTACTACATCGAGTTCCTAAATCATTAAATTTAGTATCGAAAATAACAAAAAAAACCAGTTACTTGTTGATATTTTGTTCTACCCAAAATGGAATGAATAGCGTGACCAAATTCATGAAATAAATTTTTTTGTTGCAAAAAATCAAAGTCAACATTTAATGGATTGGCATGGTTTGGATTGACATTCAAGCATAAAGCAACAATGGGACTCTTAAATTAATAAATCGTTTGAATCAGTTTTAAATACTTGATAAAGATATTCATTGATTTTACGACCACCTCGGATAGTGAAATGGCAATCCTAAATAAATATAGTAAAAGACAAAAAATTCAAAATTTACTTGATAAATTTTCCCAGGTCGACTAAATAAATCCAAATATATTGTCCCTAAATACGAATTTGCATCATTGATTTGCTAAAGTAATGGAAAAAAATAATATAAAATAAAATAACATAAAAAACAAAAAAATGTACCAAATAATAGATATCGGGATAATTTTCACTATCCTTGATTAAATTAAAAGAGATTCCAAATAATTTATTATACAAATCATGCAGTGAGTTTATACAATTTTGAAAAGATTTGTTAGACTTATGATTCATGTACTTATTTGATAATTTGTAATTGATATACATTATATCCGAAACTTTTATCTTGTCAATATTGCAATTATGAGACATATTTTCGAATAGTTTTTTTAAATTAGGTTTCAAATTCTCGTTTATTGTTGATAAAAATTGATGTACAGATTCTAAATTTAATACATAGACTTTAAATTGAGATAGCCACTATTCAAAAAAAGATTGTCATTTTTGCCAATCGTTTCAAGAAATTTAGGGTCAATTTAGTATAAAAAAGTGCTTTAGGGTGTTTTTTTTAAATTTTTAGCTAAATTCAAAATGGTTTCTTATAATAATTTTTACAAAGCTTTAAAAACAGGGATATGGGTAATATTGTTTGATAACATTTAAATGTGGTTTATCGGTTCATTTTTTGTATCAATTAGAAACTGGGACTATGGAAGAAGAAAGTATATAAGTAAATAAACCATATATCATTATTTTGACGAGAGGAATGCTTCAACTATATTTTAAAGTATTGTATTAAAAATTAAAATAAAAAAATAAGTAATTTACTGTTTATTTAATTACTGTTAATTAATTAATTAATTTTTTAAAAAAATATTTCATTAACAACATTGCAAAACAAAAAATTTGATATAATTAATGGTTCTAGAAATTAAAGTAAAAATTGTCTTCACACGTTTGGGAACCATTACTTTAAAAGATTGATTATAGTGAATAGTGATTTTTATGTAAGATTTTATTTTTTGGTACAAATAGAATATGCGTTATTTAAATTTAATTGTTTTTGAAATTGTTATATATTTATATTGTTGTAATATTAATAACCTCGAGTTTTTAAAATTGAGTGTTCCAATGTACGATTAAAGTAATTTGTATAGTTTGTAACATTTGCTAATTTAGATCGATATTTTAATAATTTTTTTAAATTTTCTGTATGATAATTATTCATGTCAACATGATATAGCATATTATAAGCTTTTTCGCGTATATTCGGATTTTTAGAATATAAATTATCTTCCACCATTTTTATGGGATATTTTTTTCTTCTAAAATTTAATTTCATTACATTTAAAAATATTATAAAAATACTTGTGAATAAGTCGATGAGGCTTAATACAAATTTGAGACATATTACACAATTCATTACCACTACTTTCTATTTTCTTTTGATAATTTATATACAATTTTTTCTAAAAATCAATTTTTCTTGAAATAAAAATAAAAATACAAAATCTCCAGACAAATTAATTCCACTGGATTCAAAATCACGAATAAAAGATTTTGCAACAAGGGAATCTGTTTCATCCAACACGTTGGAATCTAATAATTTCTTCAACTTTTCATATAATGCGAAATTTGTGTTTAATCTAAAATTTATCAATTTTTTTAAAGTTAATAGACTAAAAATTTAGTTTTAGTATTAATTTCAATGTCAACATCAGTGATATAAAGCTGGTCAATGGTTATAGTTAATTGACAATAAATAGACATTATAATTTTGATGCGACGATTACTATATTTTTAACAACTCTGATTCCGAATTATAATTTAACTGTAACTGCAACTTCGATATAGATGTGATATGTATCTGTATAATCTATCCCAGCGACCCATGGAAAAAATTTTGTGAAAATTGTAAAAAAGAAGAAAACGTAGAGCAGTTTTCTGAACCTTTTTTCCATTGAGACCGACTAAGATTTTGGCGCAAAGGTAGCTACAAAATAGTAAACATTTTAAATTTGTTGGGTGTTACTGAAAATATTTACCACCTATTACTTCTGTTTAAAATTTAATTAAACCCAAAAATTTAAAATGTAAATTGCACATATAAACATAAAAATAATACTCTTCAACAACAGTTAACATATTTGATACAATGGCGGAGCAATGATTTCTATATTGTTCATTTGGATAAACATTTCTTAAAAATTCTGCCTAAAATAATTACATTGATAAATATTGTTTTCCCATATTGTAAATCAAATGTTTGCAGTTTTGTCAGTTAAATTTATCTAGATTCTAGATTCTAGATGCAGTTTATTTTTTTTGAATTAAAATCTGAGTCATATTTTATAAAATTAAAATTTAATCTATTTAAATCAAGGATAGCATATTTGGCATCAAACCTTGCAATGATTGCAAAAATAAATGTTTATATTGAATGGTATTGCTAAAAAATATTTAGTCAGAAAATTTTGTCCCCTATTTAATCTCTTACTAAATAATCTACAATAAACTGCATTTATAATCTAATGAGTCTTATCACATGACTTTCCAATATTTAAAAATTAATAAAAATCTCAAAAAAATGAATTATATTGTATTAATATTCAGAGCCGAACCTACAGTACGTATGAAGGTCGAGGGCACCAGAAAATGAAAAATAGACACCGAAAAGGGGTCTCGATACGGCGAGTTCGGTACTGTTAATATTAGACAAGATCTAAACGTGTAAAAAATTTGTTAAATCCTATCTTTCCATAAACTAGCCTTCCCAAAGTTGCAGCGCAATATATTTTTAAATTGATGTTACATTTATATATTTTTAGAGAATATTCTTAAATCCAACAATTTTACTAAAAATCCATTTAACCAACCCTTAAAAGAAAAATCCACTTTTACTAACGCTTAAATTGATTAAGTGTAGCTGAAAAATGTTTTATAAGAAAAAAATGCTACCACGTTTTCGATATCCTTCGTAAAAATAAAATTGGATGTAATTTATTTGCCGTTGAAAATACTCAGAAATTTAATTTGATATTAATCATGAAATTACCTTGTCAGCTACTTGACAAATAAGATCAGAAATATCATCAAATAATCTAACAATGGTCTTATCCTTTGGAGGCATGTATAAAATTTTTCCTACTAAATTGTACACTCGTTCTCTGGTTTCAACATGGCAGTTTTTTTTCATTGCAAACGCCGAATAAACTTTTGGATAATCCTAAAATAAAAAGAATATAATATGGTACACTTTAGTCATCTGTTAAAGGAAATATTTATTTGAGGCTTCATCGTGCAAGATTACCTCAGTAATATTTTTATTTGGCGAAAATTGCGGAAAATGAACGAAGATGGATTGTGAAAAAACTCAATTTTTTGAAAATTATTACTATTTCATTTATCAGTAAATCGGAATCGTAGCATCACGTCAAATATTATGACAATTATTATTATTTTTAAATTTTTTAATCGTATTATACATACCTTAATATTCCATTTTTCTAATATAAAAATGCATTATATAGAAAATGAGCGCCGCTTAATTTGCTGCAGAATGATATTAATATTTTTGATTTTTGTCCAGAAAAATCACCACGTCTTGAAGTTTAAAGTTTTCAATTTATGATAAATTTTATCTGAATTTATAAAACTTTTAAAAATGTCGAATATTGAAATGATTTCATCATTTGAAAGTTTACAAAAAATGTTGGAAATATTTTTTGTTGAATTAAACGGTATAATAATAACCATTGAACCTTGTAAAAGATCATTTTCCACATTAATTAATGTTCGTAAATGAACTATTAAAGTTGAAAATATATGTTCAAAAACTATGAACAAATTTAATTCATATTTGTTTGTTAAATTCAATTTAATTTAAATTCGTACTAATTTTTTATGTAAAAAAATAGTTATAAATATAAATAGTATCTACCGTAATAAAATATTCACAAAAGTGATGAATTAAATTTGATCATTTTTAAATTTGTTTTACTCTTAATTTTATAAATTTAACAAAATTATTTTTTTACAAAAGTACTTAAAAAATATTTCAGTAGAAGCATTTAAAATATTTTGACCCATTTCATATAAATTCATGTCTTTTTTTGAAATTATATAATTTTTTTAAAAATGGCGAAAAGTTTATCCGTGAACTGTGTCTAAAATAAACGATTTTTTATTGATTTTTTTTAATTAATATGATTAGTGTCACATGATTTATGTTATATCTTAAAATTATAACAAATGTATGGCAATTAAGCTAAAAAAAATGTTAGGAAAACAGAGAAAGGTAAAGACGCGGGGTTTTTTGTGACAAAAATAAAAAAATGTAAATCATCCTGCAGCAAATTAAATGGAGATTATTATGTCTTTTTTAATTTCAAAAAAAGTCCAATTGGAATTAGAATAGCCCTAATCTACATTTACCGGCCACACTGGTGATAATTTGCTACATTCTTTTAACTTCCTGGATTATTTTTGTATATAAATTATAGAAATATCGATTAAATAAGATATTTTTATCAACCATTTTAAGAATTATGATGGCGTATTGCGTCAATATAATAATCTTTACTTTATTAACACCATACCTGGTTATTAGTGTTGTAAGTCAAATTTTTATATCAAAAGTACACCCACACGCATTATAAGCAATTTTTATGTCCCCAATTTGCACATAATATTGCTTTAGAACTCTTTAATAAACCTTGCGGCTATGCTTTTAAAGTTTTGAACAAAATATCGTTCATCGTAACTAAACTAACCCATTATTTTTTTCAATTTACAGTAAAATAAATTTGATATACAATTTATCATTTTAAGTTTAGGGTGTTCATTAGGGCCTATTAAGTTGCCTATTTATCTTGTACCAAGATTGTATTGATCGCCATGTTTGATTATCCACTTTGTATCTTTTAATTCAACTCTACCTTATTTATTTTTGTTTTTAGTGACAATTTTTATAACATAAGATCTTAAAACATCGATAAAATAAAAATTAAACGAGGTAGAATTGAATTTAAAGATACAAAGTGAATAATTAAACATGGAGATCATCACAAAACCACACAAACCATAAATACAGTATATTATCATTATCATTAGAGTAAATAAAGTTATATTGTAATTTTCGTAGAACATTTTTGTATGAAATCTTTGAAATGGCACACGTCTCCGCAAATTTTTATCTAATTTAATTATTTTTTTGGCATTGTCATTTTTGATTAATTACTCAACTTTTTCCAAGACTGGACTTAATTTTTAAAATTTTGTCACATCCCTATTATACATATTTATTTAAAATATAACAACCAGTCAACCAGTGCTGAACCTGTCGTACTCCGAAACCTTCTTCGGGTTTCATTTTTCCGAATTGAGCATTAAAAAGTATATCCTTGAATCTCATAATTATTTTGTGTTTTAACTTTAATATGTGGAATTAAGAGCCTGACATGACAACATATATATCATGTTTCCACGTTGAACTATCGATGCCAATAGGAAATCATTGAACATGAATAATCATTATTCAATAAACTCCAATTATCTAACCATCAAAATACTGCCTAATCACCACGCACATTAAATTAAATGATAATCTATACTTTATATTATAATATAACCTAGACAATAGTAACATGGATTTAAAAAATAAAATATAACATTGCAAAAAATACTTGATGGAAATTTGCTATTGTAGTTGAAACTTTTAATTGTTGTATATTTTTATTGAATTTGAACAATTTAATCACATTTCGTGTCATTTCCTATTTTACAACGTGAATCAAATGAAATTAATATATAATTAATAAAGTTGCATTTATTTTAAATTAAAATGAAGCTTAAAAAGATATTGTCAGATATTGTGAAAAAGCTGGATAAATCCGAAAAAAAAAAAGAAAATTCCAATGAATACAACGTAATTACAAGTGATACAGAAAAAATGGCTACTGCAGCTGAGTTACGTGAAAAAGGTCCTAGAGGTATTATAAACTAGAGATAAATAATAATACATAAGTAAAAGTAATCTTATAGTGTATAAACATTTTAGCAAATTTCCGTGAAAAAAATGAACAATGTGAAAACACTCAATCTTCAAGTAGATATGTAGGAATGAACAACCTTGTAATAAAATTCACTTGTCCAATATGCGGAAATTTATTTGAGGGTAAAAAGAATACAATCGAGTGTATTCACAAAAATTTGGAAAATCAATTGGAAAATGATTCCATCGGATCTAGTGTTCTGATGATTAAATCTTTAAATCGGTTAGATTTGTCACAAAACTGCATTGCTACACTACTAAAGTATTTGAATAACATTTTAACAAATTCGGATAACCCAAAATTTAAACAAATTCGTCAAAATAATAAAATCATTTTAGAAAATGTAAAATCTGCTATAGGAGGATTCCATTTACTTAAAAGTGTTGGTTTTGTCGAAAAATTAATTACTGTAAATGAAAAAGAAGAAATGTATTTTGTTATATACGATTTTACCACGGAAATATGTAATAATTTTAAAATTGCGATTGAAACTTTGGAAAATACAAATATACGTCCTATGGTACCCATATTGCATAGAGATGTAACTATTTATGAAAAAAATCAAAATATACGATTACCTGTTGAATTGGACGATGAAGAGTTCAACATGTCATCTACTGAATTTAAACAAATTTATGATCGTATTCAAAAAACCAACCAAGATAGAAATGTTCTCAAGACTAAAGCTATGAGAGAACAAACTAATGAAAAATTGATGCATTTGTATCGATATGTGTTACTCAGGATTATTTTGCCGGAAGGAAGATCTATTCAGGTTAGGTTTTTTGAGTCATTTAATTTTTAAATACTTTTTCAAGTGATTTCCGTTTTTTAAGCTTGCAGGAAGAAATTATTTTATAAAAACGGACAAAATCAACTTAGCTAAACAATTATTCAAAATCCCTTTTTACTGACCGTGATGTTTTTTAAATCTTTTTAAATACAGTATTCTTTCTAAAACCCACTACATACCATATTTTTGGAAAATATTATTTTATATTCGACGGGACAGCAGAGCCGATGCCGCGGCCTTTTTTGGGATTGGGACGTAATATGAAGTTTTTTTTCCCAAATTGAGCATTTAAAATATCACGTTCTTTAATTTCTTAACTATTTTGTTTCAAATTTAAATTATGAGTCCAGACCCATATACGACCTTAGTTAAGTTGCTAGAGTTTAGATGGGATTACGTACATTTGTTAAGGGTCTATTTTTGATTTTCGGGGAAGGCAATGAGTATTGTAAGTTGAAATCTGGAACCTTAATAGAAAAATTAATAGTATTGAACGTTATTTATATTTTTTTGCGATGACAATCCTTACAACGAACTTTGCGAACTAAAGATACAATACTGTATTATTAATTAAGTGATTTTGAATAATTTGAATTCTTTAATTAATTGAAATTTGATATATTTATTTAGGCTATATTTAAATCAAGAGAAACTCTAAAAGACGTATTTGAATTAATAAAAACGAAGTTGGTTACGGATCTACTATTATTTGTTTTAGTTATACCGCCTTCATCTACCTACCAAAGTGCAAAATCAATAAATATTAACGAAGACATTTGCTGTGAAACTTTAATTTCTCTAGAACTACAACCATCTAGTGTTTTACGTCTTCATTACGATCCTAGCCTTTTCAAAGATTTAGCACAATCCATGCCTCAACTGAACGTGTCAATATTAAAATTATAATATATTTTTATTACACCACATCATATATTTTTCAGTGATATTGGGTACATTTTCACTTTGAACATTAATCTTATTCAATCCTTTTAATTCTTGTCTGGTTATCCAACCTATATTTATAAATAAATGGTTATAATTTATTTTTTACCCAATTTTATTGCTCCTATATTTGCTACACCTTGACAGCTTACAAATGATGTATTTTTATGGGTAAATATACTGAATCCTTTTGTTTTAAATAATGTTATTAAACAGTTCAATAATGGTTTATTTTTTGTACATCCTCCATCCATTCTAATTTAATTTATTATTAATTTTACAAGTTTGCTATTTTCTCTGTTGTTATGCGTGCAACTAGCTAATTGTATGGGCTGACAATTCGATATATATTTTATAAGTGACTAAAATTTAAATCAAGGATTGAAACTTTGCTTTTTGAATTCTCAGTAAAAAACTACAGGCTATTTTTTATTTCTAAAATTGCAAGATGTTTAGTTTTCATTTTAATTAAAATTTAAAAATTTTGCAATATATTTGAAGAAAAATGCGTTTTTTACTTGTTAAATCAGGTTTCAGCACCAGTGCATTTTTATTACCCAGCAAATTTTATGTGTGCCCAGTGAAAAATTGATAACGAACCATGAATCATTTCACAGGTCCGTACCCTTAATTTTTTTTGTTTCTTATCCGAAAGTTTTAAATTTGCAGCTTTTCTCTGGAAATTTTTATACTATAGTAAATATTTTTAAACAAGCACCCAACATATATAAAATATTAACAATTTTGTTATTTTTGGTTATTTGTTTGATTATTACTATTTTAAAATTGGCTGAAGAACACTAAGTTAAATGTAAGATACAGATATTGCAATTTACTATAAAAGATACGAAAGAAGAAAAAATCTTATACAGTCCGATTTTTTTTTCTTTTTTGAAAAGTGCCCCAAAATCAGGGGTTTTAGTAAGTTATCTAATTTTTCATTGAATATTTAAACTATTGCAATACATTATGATATTATACAGTAAAGTATGCGTTATAAGAACAAAATAAAACAGTTGTAACGAATGTTATTGTAGCAAATTTAATATTCTACTTTTTACATTAACAGTCATTTTAGAACAGTTTTTAATTGTATTTTCCTTTAATATACTCCAACATTGCGATATTGTTTGAATTGAAAAAAATAATTTAACATTAGTTAAAACTTGCAATAACGAATTTAAATTTGTGCTTATATCGAATTTATTTGTAACTTATAACGAATGTTCTTATAACGCATAGTTTACTGTTTGTTTTTATTATAGTCCAACGCTGTTTAAAGTGATATTTTCAGGTAAATACGTGAAAAACAAAATTATATATGGATAATTTTACATTAAGGTTTTTGTTTTGGCGTGAATTATTCCATTGTCAATTGCATTTTCAAATTTTCGAAATAAATTAAAAGCACAATTTTCAACTGTAGTATTTACCTAAAAATATTATTTTTTGCCTGTTAATAATATTTTTAATGTAACTTACATTTGCAGAGTCTAAAATTAATTTTTAAAAAAAATTTATTTTGATATACCTTCTAGTATTCGACCGAAATTTTTGACTAAATTTTCTTGACTATATGCAATGTCTCCTGAAGTTAATTTCCATGCAATGGTTGGATAGAAATCTTAATAATAATATATGTCAATCAATGAGATGTGAATATTTACCATTGGCTACTCCCAACACTGATTTTTTAGTGATATTTATTGATGCAGAAGTTCCAAGTGAAATTTTTACATCTTCGGGTTCGTAACAATAATTACCAAATAACGACGCTTGTTGATCTCCTATCTAATATATAATATAGTCAGAGATTACAAGCGTTTGTCGTGTTTTCATGTCATACGGAACATTTGATTATGTATACCAATTTTAAAACTTTAACATTTTAACGTCTCAAAAAATATCAATTATAAATACTGATTGATTCCAAAAACCCATTATGAACCAGTTGTGTCATAGAACGCGTTGGTTAATCCCAATATTAATATTTTGTTTATTACCGAGGCTAATATTTTGATAGGATATCCAAATATTTCTGAATCAGTATGACCAAAATCCCAACTAAATTATAGTTATTTTACTTTACAATTCTTAATAATTAACGTTAAGTAATTATTACTCTGTTTCAACTAACTTTGGTAATAATTCTGTGCTAAATCCCAAAGATTTACAGAGCCACTTGTTCCATTTTAGCTAAAATTTGATTTTGGAGTATTTTTCATTATTTACTGTGAAAGGATCTAACAATCCATTTGAAGCTGAACTGTAATCAGTAACGAAAATTTTATTTTTTGTTAATTTATTCAGAATCCATGTGTCTAATGTTCCCACTCTCAATTTATTTTGTTTTTCTAATTTTCGGGCTTCAGGAAATGTATAAAGTACCCACACAATTTTCATTGGGGCCTAAATAAATTAATATAAAATATAATGTAAATAACAATTTAATTGCAATTTACTTGGTTGATTGCATAAGAAAAATTTTTTAGTGTTTTAAGGTATTCTGATTTGATAAATTTTGATAATATACTTGATGTCCACTTTAATAACCTCGAAAGTAGTCTTTCATTGTAGTATTTTACTATTGATGTATTTCGCGTATCTCTCCATGATATTATATTACAAACATTTTTTCCCGTTTCACTATTATAATTAATATAGTTTTAATTGTAAATGTTACCGCACGATTGCATTTGTGGTTATATCATGCAACTTTTGTGAGAAAATAAATATTTACAGATTTGTATTAAAAGTTTTAACAAATTTTAAATTACAATTAAAATTAATTGTAATTAGCAAACTGTAAAATTAAAAAGAGAAATATCATGTTGATAACGAAAATGACAGCTTTTTAATGGTATATGTCTCTTTCAGACCTTTGACAAAAATTTTCCTTTTGTTGTGCAGTGTAATATTTCATTAGAATGAAAACAGCTTAATGAAAATAATTTACTAAAAATTAAATGAAAAATAAAATCTCTTTTTATTTTTTTTGAGAGTATAACATTTTGAAGAAAATTTCTGGATAAATTGTTGTTATTTATTTAAAGTATCAGTCAATTGGAAGTATTGTGGCTAACCAATCAACTTAATTTTTCTATAAAATTTAGGTAAAAGTGGGTTCCCAGTTGGAACTTCCCATCGAGGCCCTGGAGAGCTAGCAGTGAACCCAAATCAAATGAAAATTCTGTGTCCCACATTTGCATATTTATTAAAAAAAATTGATTTCTCTATCCATAATTTAATCCAGCAATTGTCAAACTTTTTTTCAGTGTTATCACAGTAAAAAAATGTAGTTGCAGTAATGAGAGGCCTGACTGTAAAAGTAAAGATTAAAATTGAACAACTAGTGCCTACTATCGTTGCACTGTAAAAATTATGATAACTTACAAATAGACTGAAATTTTCATTTGTAAATATACAAATGTAGTTCATCTCATAGCTCATTTTGGTATACAGCAACCCTTGTTTATTTTTAGAAAGGAATGTAGTGATAAAATATGAGACTAATCGAATAATAGCATATTCATACCTATTCCATGCAATAAGAGAAGATCTTTGACATGAAAAGCAAATACCATACATGTACGATTTGTCTTGATTTTTGATTACAGATTTAATAACATTCAATACATCATTGTACAATTGAACCGGTTCAATTTCAAAAACCCCCTCTACTGATTTGTGGTAAATAAGCTAATGACGTTGATTAAGATTATAAATGTTTACCGGTGTAATGAGCTGTTTAACAAGTTTATTTTCATGATTAATTAAAATTGCTTTAATGTTAGTTGAACCAATATCAACCGAAATTATAAATTTAGACATAATGTGAACTTAATATAAATTTTATATATCAATGTAGACACGTCAAAATTAAAACAGCACAATGTATAATATTGACATTGTACATTTATAACAAATTTATTTATTTTCAAATTATTAATAAACATAATTATTCTGTTTTTGTCTTCAAACGTTGGTATTTGGTCCATTCGATTAAGTGTGCTGGAGATCGATAAATAAACATTAACTTTGAAAACAATTCTTCTTCTAATCTAAAATCTTTGGCTTCACGAACTGTGAATATATCGTTACAAAGATTCAATAATTTGTCAACATTTGGCAATTCTTCAAACATTATTCTGTTGGAATAACCGGATAGAATTATTCGCAAAAATTTGCTTATAACTAGAACCAGGGACAAGTACAAACCAATGATTCCATAACTGCTAATTATTGAAAGAATACCAATACTAATCCGTTCACTATATGCTATTATATTGAAATCAATTTTGCCTTCTTCGTTAACTGACCACCAAACAGAATCGTTCATTTTCTTTACGCTCAATACAAAAGTTTTGTTTTCTAAAATTGAATAATTAATAAAGTATCCATATACTACAAAATTAAAGAAAATGTTCAATATACGTTGATGTTTTTTACTTCATAAAAACAGCACCTATCTCTTCCGAGGATGTCTTTTTTAATTTAACCAAAAAAATATAATCTTACATAAAAATGCTACTATTCACTATTATCAATCCTTTAAAGGAGTGGTTCGGAAACTTTGGAGAAATTATTTAAATTTTCAAAACATAAAGTCACTTTTTCACAGTTAACCTTTAACTAAGGTTTAAGCTTTCCTTGGTTCATTCGACAAGGAACAACAATTTTAAGGGAATAAATTAATATGAGATTGTCAAAAATGCATTTTATAACTGTAGAGCCCATTTTTTGATAAGATTCCATAAATCCATCAATTAAATAAGAATAATTAATATTTATGGTTTTATTGTTAATTTTTAATTGCCTAATTAAGCAACTTTGACCATTTCAATTGAGATACATCATTCTGCTCCAAATTTAATATATTACCTTTTCCAATAGTCACATTTTATAAGTAAAATTGTGTCATTGAATGTTGTTAATTTAATTATTGTTATGATTAGTTAGTTTACTAGGTTGACTGTTATGTACTACGTACAAACAGGACCTAGCTCTGCCGAGGGTACATTTTTTTATACATAAAAAAATAAATTGACGTTGAAAATCTAATTTAAAAATACCAATTATGTTAATAATTTCTATTTAGATTTTATTCAAAATTTTTTAAAAATGAAAATTTGAAATTTAAAAATTGCGTAGCAATGAAAAAAATTTCGAAGGAATGAATTATATAAATTTTCACCCATATTTCTTTATTTGAAATGTGTAGACGTTCAATGCACATTTTTTTTGAAATTATAGGATCAATATTTACATTTCCAATTTTTATTTTAATTGAAATATTTGAAAAATATTAATTGATAACATATTAAAAATTATTTTTCACCGGGAATGCGTAGATTTCAGGGGTTTAAATTTTGTAATTATATCAACTGGAATAATCTCTATCAGAATAATCTTTTTTTTAATTTTTGCACCATTTTTTATTTCATATTTTTTGTTTAAATAAAATATTTCGAAAAAAAAATATATGAATACTAAAATGCTTTTTTGACCGT
>LWCA01000096.1:0-55349 GCA_001642005.1 Intoshia linei | reverse complement strand
AATTTTAAAATCATAAACATTATCATAAATTTAAATTTAAAAAAATTATATTTTTAGGGCCAAAATTCCAAATTACCCTTCCTTTTTTTGAAAACAGTTCTAGAATTTCAAAAAATTTACAGGTGGTAGAGTTGCATCATGTTAACACACATAAAAAATTTAAATCTGATAAGTTGACGACTTCACGGTCAAAAAAGCATTTTAGTATTCATATATTTTTTTTCCAAATCATTTTATTAAAACAATAAATGTGAAATAATTAACAGTCCGAAAATTAAAAAAAAGGATTATTCTGATAGACCTTATTCCAGTTGACAAAATGGCAAACAATTTAAATTTTTCAGTTGATTTTTTTGCATGTAGACGTGTTATTGTCTCGTAAGGGATAATTACAAAATTTTAATCTCAGAAATCTAAACATTTCTGGTTAAAAATAATTTTTAATATATTGTCATACAATATTTTTCAAATGTTGGATTAAATTAAAATAAATTAAATTTAAATTAAATTTAAAAATAAAAATGTAAATAATAATCCTACAATTTCAAAAAAATGTGCATTGAACGTCTACCCATTTCCAACAAAGAAATATGAGTGGAAATTTACATAATTGATTCTTTCGGATTTTTTTTCATTGCTACGCAATTTTTCATTCTCGAAAAATGGTTTTTTGACCCTGAAGGACTCAAATTCTGAAACTGATAAATAGATATAAACACGTCCTGGGAAAAATTGTATTAGAAATTAATTTTTTAATTCTACGACTGTCAATTTTTAAATAAACGGTAACACACAAACAGTGTTTGTCAAACAGACATTCAATTTTATAATTCACAAATATTTTAACCTGATTTATGTTTCCTTTTTTTTCAGATTTACTACTTTGATTTTGCTAAATAAAAATATTAATATGCATATATGTATGTATAATCCTACAAATGAGCGATAACAATGATTTTTATTATATATCGCCTGATAAGTGTTCTTTATAACACTTCAAGGCTTACTTTATAAATTTTTCTGTGAATTACTGTTTTTTAAATTAATTTTATTGTAAAAATGTAAGCTTTAAGCCTTAATAGTAAACTTTAAGTTATTATTAAATTTTACTGCTATTCGGATCAAATATTTATTACTCACAAAACTGAAAAGTTAAAAGGAATCATTGCTTACAAGATGCAGACATTTCTATCTCCCAAATAAAATATACAATAAAAAAATTTAATAATTAAACTAAAAAATATTACCTTTAAATCACTTTGACGCAGAATTTGAACGAATGAATTTGGTTTTTGAATTACGTTTATTTCGCTAAATTAAGTATACTTAAAATTGTTCAAAACTAAATAATATTGTTTTTACTCGAATGTTCTCGGAACAACTTAATTTAATTGTTGACAACTCCATACATAATACTTATAAATAATATAAACATATGTACTTATAAATAAATTATAAATAAATACTATATATGTTATTATTAATAATTAAAATATATTTTTAAATCCTCAATAAATCTTAAATTTCTAATTTTTTGAGAGGCATATTTTTAAATAAGAGAAAATTATATTACTTATGCATTTTTAAAAATAATATAAACAATAACAATTGATCATTTTTTTATCAAAACTGTATTTTCATAGATTTTCCTCAGATAAATTATAAATAAACCTAATATACTGCAAGCACCTTACAAATCAAAAATAGACCCTGAAACGATTAATATTAGACTGATAATTTATATAGCCTATAGCCAGCTCCAAGGACCTCGATTAACAGTTATGATATTGAAAATATAATGTTTTTGAAATGCTTAATTTGGTAAAGTGATGTCCCAATTTTATTATCTTTAGTAAACCATTTACCTATACAATACTACAAAATCGTCATAGTCCATCCATAATTTTGGTAATCTATATATTTTTTGAGATACTTCATTAATGATGGACTCTTCATTTAAATCTTTTAATTGAGTCATTTTTTCGACTACTTCTATAATATATTAATTATTGTAAACACTTCAATATTTTTATAATTATAACCAAAACTATGACCTATGTAATCGTACACTTAATGTTATGCATTTTTTATTATCAAATTCGATCACACATATTTAGTCTCATGAAGATGAAGTATAAAAAACTTTTAAAATTGTGAAACTCATTAATATACACATTTTTATATAATATAATATTTTAATGGTTTTGGTTCGTCATCCTGACATATATAATATGCTATGCAATATTTGTTTGTATGTGTGTTACCGTTTATTTCAATAACTACCAGTCTTACAATTTTTTAAAGACCACATTTTAATTACAGTTTTTTCCGGGACAATTTATTAAGATAAGTTCCAACTTCCCAATTTCACATCTTACATGTCAAAAACCCCAGTGTCCCTCTTTTTGAAAATTAAAGTCGAGAATTTAAAAAAATATATGCGCTGATTCGGATTTTAAAATCATAAACATTATCATAAATTTATATTTAAAAAAATTTACAGGTGGTACAGTTGTATCCTGTTAAAACACACAAAAAATTTCAATCTAAATAAGTGACGCATTCACGGTCAAAAAAGTATTTTAGTACTACTATATATTTTTTCCGAAATATTTTATTATAACAAAAAATGTGAAATAATTCACCGTCCAAAAATTAAAAAAAAGATTAATCTGATAGAGCTTATTCCAGTTAATATAAATACAAAATTTCAACCCCAGAAATCTACGCATTCCCGGTGAAAAAAAATTTTTAATATATTATCAACCAATATTTTTCAAATATTTCGATTAAAATAAAAATTGAAAATGTAAATATTGATCCTACAATTTCAAAAATAATGTGCATTGAATGTCTATACATTTCCAATAAAGAAATATGGGTGAAAATCTATATAAATTATTCCTTCGGATTTTTTTCATTGCTACGCAATTTTTAAATTTCAAATTTTCATTTTCAAAACTTTTCGTTTAATTTTAAATTAAAACTACAATAACGAATTACTAAAAGTAATAAAACTTTGTTATTATCATTTTTATATTTATTACAATTCTTTGCAATAATGGTAAAATTTGACTGAAATGTTTATAAAGTGAAGATTCGGTTAATTATTGATACATAATTGGTATTTGTAAGTATTTATTAAATTGGTTCTGAATATATATCATCACACTCAAAATAACAAAATAGTTTATAATTTTATTTTTTCTGGAATTTATGCTATTTATGACAATTTTTAGGATTTATTTATTAAATTGATACTGAATATATGTCATCACATTGAAAATGACAAAATAGGTTTCTTAATTTTATTTTTTCTGGGAATTTATGCTATTTATGACAATTTTTAGGATTGGACTATTTTTACTTTATTTAATATTATACACACATTCTGTCTAATAAATTAAAAAAATGGGATAACAATTGTTTTTAAATTCTTTACGCAAATGTTAACAAACAAAAAATTAAGATAGAATATTTCACTTTAAAATAAAAAGTAATGTGATGTGACGGTTTCACCGAAAAAAGTTTGGGAACATTTTATTTAAAGGATTAATAATAGTGAATAGTATTATTTTTATTCAAGATTTTACTTTTGGGTACTAATTAAAAGTAATATTTGTAATTGAATTAAAAAAGGCCCACCCTCGGCAGAGTTTTGTGATGTTTGTACGAAACACAGAAAAGTCAAGCTAGTTACCATTATAATAATAATTGTTCAATTTTAACTGGTTTATGATAATCTATTCACTTTGATGCTGACTTTAATAATCTCATATTTGACTGTGGTCACCTATATTTAGGTCAAATTAACATGTATTTAGAGTATGCATTAAATTTGTTGCGTAACAAATATACAAACGTACTGTAATGCCTTGTCCGTTCAAATGATTGTAAAATCACATGATCGTAGTTTTTTGATCGTAAATCAAAAGATCGTATTTTATAATCGTAGTTAATATTAATTTTAATATATGATAATATTTGATCGTAGATCTTATTAAAGATAATATTAAGATACCATATTATACCTACAAACCATATTACAAAAAAATTAGAAATATATTATGGTGTTCACACCAGATAATATTTTTTTATCAAATTCAATTATAAATTCTAATATTAGTATATTTTTATGATCTTTTGATAGTGCGCCTTAAAATCCGTATCAGCGTATATATATTTTTTTAAATTCTCCAACTTGTTTGATTTTCAAAAAAAGGAAAATTAAAACACCCAGAAAAACGTGTAATGTAATGCAGTGATCATAGTTTCATTTCATTAGTGGGTAACGCGTTAAAATAGCAAATTTAAATTTATTATATTGAATAGTACCTGCATTTTTCACTATGGATGATACTTTTCTAGGTACAGCCGCGTTATTATTCTAAATATTGGCTTAAATACAATGTATGACATACATAATTTACTAAATTATATTTTTTTATCAGTGATAATTTATCACTGTATCATAAACCAATAAAAAGTTGTACTAGCTTTCAGTTTGTACATTGCTAATGTCAATTTTCTGACTAAGGTTTCAATTCTTACTATGTGTCTATAAATGATTTTTATTATTATTATTAAGTTTTAGAATTTTCAAAAATGTTCTCCCTGCTAATTAAGGTTCAGGGTTTAAGTTGATTAAAAATGACCAAACTCAATACATTTTGTATTACATTTTAAAGTATTAAAAAATTACCATTGCTTGTCTATTTGCTTGATTGTGGGTACTCAATTTACGATGATGTGTAACATGTGGATTTGCAACGGATCCAACAGTATTTGTAGAAATTTTTCTACTAAATGTAAATATAGAAATATTTTACAACACTCATTTATGCCTTTACCCTTTATCCCACCGCAAATTGATTTTTCATTAATTTTTATGTTATCCATAAATAGATTGAATTTTAGATGAATCAACAAAATTTAACAGTCTTGATTTAGGCCAGCGGTTCCCAAATACTAATAATGGGGTGCTGGTACCAGAAATTATTATGGGTACCAGTTCGTCTAATACTATGACTGATAAATTATAAATATTTTTCAAATTCCCAAAAATAATATAAAATAAAAATTAATTTGTAATAATATACTTAGTTCCTTATGAATTTACGTCTATTTGATAGTCTCTGCGATTTTAAGGTTGCATATTACATATATGTACGTCCCTATTTCGTCAGTTCAATCATTAAAGATTTTTTAGATATCCATTTTTGGTCAAGTAGAGAATTAGCAAATTTAAATTTTTAAAACAATTTTTTTAATTGATATAATGTCATAGTTACACTAAATTTAAATTATTATGGGTACCAAATTATTTTTTTTCAGTTTAGGGGTACTAACTGTAAAGTATGTTGGGATTCCCAACTTGGGAACCACTGATTTAGGAGAATTTAATATACAATAAAATTTTTTATATTTATTATAAATATAATATAAATTATATTAGTGTCAATCAATAATAAACCTTATTATTGGATTTGGGTCGAATTCTATTTCTTTTTGAAGCAAAAATATGGAACATATTTCAACGCTTTTAATTTTCACATCATCTAAGATAAATTAAGATATGCTCAGCAAGACCAAGGTGTAAATTTTATAATAAATTGTAGTTTAAATTTTTAAAAATGAACAAAAAGTAAAAAAATATGCGGATCTAAATATATTAAAGCATTGGTATGCAAAAATTTGTACCAATTGTGTAATTAAATATACATTTTATCAAAAATACCGTTAATATTATCTTCATTTCTAGGTCTAATTAATTTCCATTTTGGAGTAGGTAATTTTGGTGCTATATTGCCCAATGGACATTTTCTAACTCTAGTAATTAATACTGGATGCGATTCTCTATATTTTAGTCCATATTTATCACAAATTTTTATTGACTGAGCCTATACAAATATTTTTTCATTATAATTCTAACACATACACTTACGTTTTTTGAATTTGGTTGTCTTTTAACAACGTCAGATTCCTCCTTTAAACTGTGCAAAAAATATGAAGCCATGTATATTTTCTTGGGTAAATTTAAAAGTGAAAAATCCTCACTTATGTATGAATTTGATTTATCCGCTATATAAGGTATTGTAGATATAATATTAAAATTACTTTTCTTTTTGTCGTCTTTTATATTTACTAAATATTACATTTATTTAATTATACATATCAGCAAGGTTTAGTCACATTGTTTTAAGATTGTGACCACAAAACAATTATGACTCACAAGTCCACTAAAATACTGTTGAATCGTTTCAGTTGATTTAATTTTTTTTTTTCATGAATTTAATTTTGATGTCTGCATTATTATATATTATGCATAATTTAGCCTTAACTTAAAAAGCATATTGGTAAAATTTTTAAGGGATTTTTTTACCCAATTTTTAAATATTTTGAAGATCCCATAAAATGTTAAAAATATTTCGTTAAATCCCCTAAAAAATTTTAGTCCAAAAATTATCTTTAAAATATTAAAAAACTTTTGCCTTAAAAACCCTATCAAATCTTGGTCCCGAAATTATCTTCAAAATCTTTAAAAATTGTATGAAAAAAACTTCCATTAAAAACCAAATAAATTTGGGTCCTAAAATCTATAAAATATTTAAAAATATTCCCTGAAAAAACCCACAAAAATTTCATGAAAAGAAAAGATAAATTATTAAAAACGATGATTATGTCGGTCTAAGACAGTAGTTACCGATTAAAATAGTGTACCCCTATTTCAAAACATTTATTTTTTTGGACCCTAAAAGAAACATGGTTTTTCACAATTTAAGTAAGTAAGGTTTTAAGTAACAATTAGTTAAACACAATTTTTCTCTTAGATTTTGAAATGGTGAGATATAAGTGGGATTTTTAAAATAGTAATGTATGATCGTCTATAATAGTCGTCTAGGCTTTGGGATAAATTCCTAACATCTGGTAACTCTGTAATGAATATTAAAGATTCTTTAATAAACATAAACAAAAGTTGAATAAATTTTTTTATTTTTCATTTGAATCTCACGGACCCCAATAGGGAACCATGTATCGTTCTAACAATACATCGATCAACTGAATCTTCGTCATTTACAGTTGCTAATCATATTATGATATATAATAATTTCATATCAAATTTAGTTACTGTTTGTACCAAGTATCAAACAGACACGCAAGTTAGCACTGCTAACATTTTTTTAGTTTTATATTACATTACCTTTCGTTTCTTTTCTGTCAATTTTTTTGTTATCTACTTTTAAGGTTAACTGTTCTACCATTTCAATAGTTGACTCGGGTCTAGGCTAAAATATTCAACATTAATTGATATATTTTTTTAAATTATTTCATGTATTAACTATTAATATTAAATAATATAATATTATTATTACATAAATGTAAATACATTTTACCGGAGTATATTGTTTATATTCAGTTATATCATCTAACATTGTATTCCACAAACTCATTTTATCGCTTTCTCTAATGACAAAAAAATGATTAGATTTATAAATATGATGATAAATTATACATATCGTAGGAAATGTTCATTCTATGAGGTATATATCCTAATAGACTGTGCAAAACATTAAATTCTCCAAATTCACTTTTATAATTTCCAGAAATGTAACTAAAAGGTAATATAATGTAATACAGTGATTCCCGATTGGCGTCCAAAACTACATACCTGGGGGTTCGGGAGATATAGTAAAATATATTATTAAATAAAGTGCCGAAAAAAAATTATCGAAAAGAAAAGACAAGAAAAATGTTCAAATTCATTCTTATTGAATCGGGAATCACTGATGTAAGCGTCGTGAAATTCATTTGTATGTATTTTTCACATTTCTAACATATTTCGCTAAAATTGAAACAAGATAAGAGGGTTTTTTTGAATTCAAACAAAATTCATGTTTTTTTATTGATACATTTCTGTATTTATGATTTTGGAAACACCCTATTATGCACTAATTGTCTATAATTATAATTATTAATTTATTATTATAATCAATTAAAAAATTTGGTCTAAAAAAATAAATTTATTTTATAACTTAAAAAGTCGACCCGACCGAGCTAACTGCTGGTTATACAAAGTATTAATAATTCTTATAATATTTATTTCTTTTTTATCCATCGAACATTGAAAACATTTTTATTATTATTGCTATTAATTATTTAATAAAATTTAGAGTGCATCGAAAAAAATATTTTGAGAAACACGTAGTATATGATTACATGAATACATAAATGTATATTATTTAAATAATAACTCTAATGAAGCAATTTTGAGCAACGCTTTGTTCAGGATAATTGGCCATAATTCGTACAATCGTTGCGTTCTCAATAATAAAACATTTCCATTTGAATCTACTGGTATTGTATCATCTACGATTATTTTTCGATAGCTTCCCTAAATTGATTAATGTAAATAATAACATTTTATTCAATAAATTGGAAAATTCAAATATTCACATATTTTAGGGTATACATGATGTATCTTATTACATTAGAAAAAAATTGATATTACCAGCCAATAGAGCTTGACAGCATATTTCCCATTTGGATTGTATGGAGTAAAGTGAGGTCCCTTTACAATTTTATTCATAGCATAAATATGCTCCCACGGACGCCACGTGGACATCCATAGAGGAACGTCGTCATTTAATGTATCCACAATAGGTGATACATTTAATGAATTTTGAGCTTTATCTTCTTTTAAGTTGTTGCAATGCAAATTATAAAATTTGCAATAATTAAACAAATAAGTTATTTGACTTGCTATCCATCTATTTGTCTAAATGTTAATAATAATATTAAAAATTATTTTTCTTTTATTAATTTACCTCGCTTTTAAAGGCATGTTTATTAATATCACTATCAAAGTAAAAATGCTCGCTTTTTTCTGGTTCTACTAGAACAGGAAACTAAAACATTCAATTTTTAACTTATAATTTATACAGATTACAAGTTTAACTCTATAATTAATTTAATTTAATTGTAATCCTTACATATATAATATGCTACGTAATATTTGTTTGTATATGTGTGTTCCCGTTTATTTCAATAACTACCAGTCTTAGAATTTTATAAAAGCCACATTCAATTAAATTTTTTTCCGGGGTGTTAGTAAAATAAATTTCAACCTTCGAAACTCACATCTTACGGGTCAAAAAGCTTAATTGTCATTTTTTTGAAAATCAAACAAGTTCAAGAGTTTAAAAAAATATATACTCTGATACGGATTTTAAAATCGTAAATATTATCATAAATTTAAATTCAAAAAAAATTTATTTTCAGGGCCAAAACTCCAAATTACCCCTTTTTTTTTTATTATGCTATTTATGACAATTTTTAGGATTAGACTGTTTTTACTTTATTTTAAATATTATACAAACATTCTGTCTAATAAATTATAAATATGGGATTACAATTGTTTTTAAAATTTTTTACGCAAATGTTAACAAAAAAAATTTAAGATAAAATAATTCACTTTAACTTGAATTTATTCTTTTGGTATAATAAAAATGTGCCCTTGGCAGAGCTAGGTGCTGTTTGTACGTAGTACATAACAGTCAACCTAGTAATAATGTATAATATATATTATATATATATTTATTTTATTTAATTATTTTTTTTTTCATTTTTTCAGTAATATGAGTCAATATTTACAGGAAATTTAAAATATAACCCAATTGATTATAATTATTGATTTTTGGGATAATTTGGTAAATCCAAACTCGCGCAAAATTAACAAAAGTTGGCATATCTCATAAATGGGAATATTAAATAACTAAAGATTTTAAATCTAAATTAGAGGTATCAATTATGCGGCCCTTGGGCCATTTGCTGCCTCAATTATTGAATGAGCGAGCCCGCGTTATAATAAAAATTTTTATTTTTATAACAATTTTTTATACACATTTCTTTTTTTACAGTTTTTTCATATATTTTTTATGATTTATTTATTCATAATTACAATTTTAACATTATTTGTACACTTATTCCATTATTATAGTTTCTTATTTCATTTTATGAATTAAAATTATTATAAATTAACTAAAACTGTTAGTTTTAACATAATTTTTTGATTAAAGATTTTTTGTGCGGCCCGCGTAATAATTTTTTTTTCACATTTGGCCCGTCAAGCAAATTGAGTCTGACACCCCTGATCTAAATACTCCGCGGAAAAAAATCATAAAATATTTGATCAAGTTTTAATATGCCACGTATAACTCACATGTACAATCAAATTAGATTAAAAAATGAGTTTATAACGGTTTGTCAAATTACAAATTACGTAAGGTTTAAGTTACTTTTCAGGTAAAATGTATCAAAAATAAAAAGTAATTAATTAGCAAAAAATATTGGTATCTACACCACTTGCTTACTTTCTACATTCTTCAACACAGCTTATATACCCTTATTACAAATAAATGTATATTTTATGTTTTTACATCTAAAATAATTTCAGGTGGTCGCTTCCATTCTGCCACTTTGATGTTTGAAGGCATTTCAATTTTTCCTTCCGGGTCATCAAAATAATTGACTCCTGGAATAATATTTTGAGAAAAAGTGACATTTTTTGATTTTTCTTTTTCTTTATTCTTTGCTGTGACATCCTAATTAGTTATATAACTGTTATATGTAAATAAATGAATTATTCCATAAAAATTGTACTAGAAAATTTTAAATGACATAATTGTGAATATTAGATGCAATAAAAACAGAAGTTACCATGCCCGAGGTGCCTCTTGTGGGCCTCGACTAAATTTTATTATAATGGGGTCTTATTTTTCAAAATTGAGCATTCAAAAAAAATATTCTTGAATATCATGAGTATATTCAATTATACTATTTGTTAAATTTAAAATTAAATTGTCAAGTCAAGAGCTTTAGAAAGGTGTCTAGAGCTATACGACACTACATATCGTTTTCGAATAAACAATGTTGCCTATTTTTTATTTTCGGTTAGCCTAAGGTTGGTAATTTCTGCTCTGGATACAAAAAACATTGACATCCCCAACATAATAGTATTATAGATACCCATTTTTCAGCATTAACTTCAGCATCGACCCATTCGGGCCACAAGTTTAATTTTTTTTGTTTAATATCATGAACACTAGCTGCAACTGATGTGGCTCTAAATGTGAAATTTGATAAATATACAAATTAAATGTTATGCCTATTGTTAGATCCTGAATTTAGTCTTAAATTTGCATTTTTTTTAGTTTTTGAAGACATGCTATCTATATATTTTGGTGATTGTATTCAATGTTTTAATTAGCTTGGATACCTTTTACGTATTAATTTATGATTTAAAATTAAATTTTTATAAATTTTATATTTAATGTGAATATCAGGGTTACATTTAAAATTAATTTTCAAAATTGATAGAATTATTCGTACTTTAAATATAAATCAATGATTAATATAATGATTGTGTCACAAGAGATTAATGCTAACAATTATGAAATGTTGCCATTCATAAATGAACAATTTTTTGAAAATGTAATCGCTATGCAAAAAATAACTCATTTAATCACCGAATCCAACAATATACAATAAAAAATTGAAATTTAATTAATTTTATTAAATTCTGATATATTATTGTAAATTAAAATTTTAATTAAAAATCAATTTATTCATGTACAATTTTTTGTCTTTAGGATTAATTATAAATGGGAATAACATTTTAACCTGTGGAAGATAAGAAACGAAATGAATAATTTTATAACCAATAAAAATCCATTGCAAAAGATTACACGATTTTAAATATGTCATACATTAATCCAGGGGCCCAACCTTTTACATATAATGCGCCACCTTTATATCGCGATATATCAGATGCGCCAAATTTTTTTGTGAAACTCCGGCTACTAATAGAATTTATACGTATAGAAATATAAACTATTTTAATTTTTTTTATAATATAAAAATATACTGTAGTATATGGGTAGTGCTCCTTAATTAATTAGACTTTTAGGGCTGCTTTGATATCTTCCAATAGTTGGATTTAAATGCATTACTGAAAGCATAATAATATTCTTCAAGGAATATAATAAATCATTAATTAAGACTTAATTATAAAGTGAATAAAGATTATTAAAGTGTCGGTAAATCAATCATTAAGATTATTTTGTTAAATTAAGATTAACCAATATAAAGTGAACGGATTTTCCAGTAGATTCGGAAAGTTTTTAGGTTATTTCTCCACTACCACGGATTACTGAAAGAAAATGCATCTTACTTACAATTTCAAATTTTGAATTCAAATATCCCACAATTTAAATTTATCAAAATTGTCAATGCGCCATTTCGAATAACGTAATGTGCCATAGGTTGGCAACCGATTAATGATTAGTCTGTACATTGCTTAATATCAAAGTTATTCACCTTTTATTATTTCTTTTTTATATGACGATATGGTCACATTGGGAGAAAATTAACCCATTGATGGGTACATATCGGATATTATATCGGCATATGAAACTGGTGATATTTATATATGGTAAATTATTATGAAAAAATATTTAACGGAAAAGACGTTCTGAAAAAATATATTTTATATCTATTTTAAATCTCAGCCTCAGAAACTTACATCTTTAAGTTCAAAACCACAAATACCCTTTTCTTAAAAATGAAAAAGTTGTAAAATTGTATAAAGCTTGAATTCTGTCATATTTTTTATTATCATAAGCACTATCTATACTAAATCGCAACGTCAAAAAGTACATATTCACTATCAAAACCACAAATTACCCTTTTTTTGAAAAAAGCAAATACATGTTGTTCAAAAATTTATAAAAAATGACAATTTATACAATTATATCAAAAAAGTTGAAATGAAAACACACAAAAATTCATTCTCATAAAGTGACGCCTTCACTGTCAAAAAAAAGTACTTTGGTATTTTTTTTTTCTGTTTGGTAACTATTTTATAAACCACAAATATTCAATGTTTAATAGTTTCATAGTTTAAATACAAGATTTTTTGATAGAGCTTATTCCAGATAGATACAAAAAATCAACCTATAAATTAAGCATTCCCGCGGAAGTTTCCCTGTGAAAAATAACATTTAAAATATCCTTTTTACTTGCATATTATAATATGATTTTTTTTTCTATATGTGTGTATTATCGTTTATTTCAATAACTACCAGTCTTAAAATTTTATAAAGTCCTCATTTTAATTACAGTTTTTTCCGGAGGTGTTAGCAAAATAAATTTCAACATCCCAAACACTCATTTTACGGGTCAAAAAGCCCAATAGTTCATTTTTTTGAAAATCAAACGAGTTCGAGAGTTTAAAAAAATATATACTCTGATACGGATTTTAAAATCATAAATATTATTGTGAAATAATTAACGGTCCGAAAATGTAAATAAAGATTATTCTGATAGAGCTTATTTCAGTTGATATAAATACAAAATTTCAACTCCCGAAATCTACGCATTCCCGGTGAAAATTAATTTTTAATATATTATCAACCAATATTTTTCAAATACTTATTTGTATTTCGATTAAAATAAAAATTGAAAATGTAAATATTGATACTAAAATATCAAAAAAAATGTGCATTGAACGTCTACACATTTCCAATATAGAAATATGGGTGAAAATCTATATCATTTCTTCGGAATGTTTCAATCTCAAATTCTCATTTCCAAAACATTTTGTTTAAAATTTAAATTAAAATTACAACAACGAATTACTAAAAGTAATACAACTTTGTTATTATTATTTTTATATTTGTTACAATCCTTTGCAATACGTTTACTTGTTTTGGCAAAATTCACCTGTAATATGTTTAATCACCAAAAATAAAAATTTTTATTAAACATTTCCAGCAATCTTAGCAATAAAAGTAAGGATAAAAGAGACCAACATAATAATGATGTTGAAAAATACGTACTATCACTTATAATTTATTTGGAATAAATTTTAAGCCGAAAATTTTTATTCGTCATTATAGATAAGTAGTTTTAGCTTTATATTTAACACCAAATAAACTATATTTGGTAAGATATATTATTATTTATTAAGTTAAACTAAAATTGATAGTACGTACTTTTCTGGCCACTTTATGTAAAGTAATGTTTTTATTATAATAAAAACATTTTTGAAAGTTATTTAACTTGATTGCTCAAAAATCATAAGCTTTTACAAACACTGAATACATAAAACAATGCTTAAAATGCATTCTTTCATGATTGGTTAATTTATTTATATTTTTTATGACTTTTGTACTTGTACAAAATGCGATAGTTAATTATCAGAGCATATTAATAGTTAAAAACAACAAAAATACCTGCTATACGAGGTCAAAACAGAATTTGTTCGATTGGAAATAGTTGCTCTACTGGCAACAGATAAGAAATTTCTTTGAAAATGAGAATCCAATATTGCAGAATCCTCGGGAAGGGTTGGTAAATTGAATTTACTCATATTACAAAAAAATAAACAAATAAATGTTACAAACTACTTATCTCACATTTGTCTTGAGAAACGATACAATTAGAAAAAAAATAGAAACCAAAAATCGATAAAATAAGAAATTTATTAACATTAAGTTTGTCCATTAGAAGAATTGGAAGTAATACCGGAAATGCCATCGTCGTCTATATCTGAATTTTTTCGCAATTCGCTCAGTGATTTCAATTCGCCATCTGACAGTTTGTAACCGCAAGCTAATGCATTTCGCCGTCCAGCACATCTACCGTTCATAAAGCTGTTTAGTTCCTCGTCAACAGTTTCATTTTCCCTAAATGTTATACATTAATTTAACATTACATATTAAAATGTAATAATTAACCAATGCACATAAAAAAATGTACACATTATAATTGATTCTACAAATTTATTAACAAATATCACAATGATAAATTAATTGAGTGTACACTGTATATTAAACTCCCTAATGTTAATTAAAACGTTTAAAAAATTACATTTTTTTTGATTCAAAATCGTTCATATCAGTCTTTCAAGTTTAGAGTTGCTACGAAACTGATTCCAGAGTCACTTAACATTGACTATATATGAATCATAGTCATAGTCATTTGTATCAGTCAATCTAATAAATCCAAATATTGGTTACTCCACATATAAATATTGTTGTATTGTAAACATATGGAGGTATGAAATTACTTAATCAATATTGACTATTTAGATTAATTCAATAGATGAGGAGGATGAAATATCCAAAGATATTTGTCACAAATTTAAAAATTTGAGAAATTTAACAGATTATGAAAAATCTCACAAAGGATTTTTGCTTTCTCGTATTAATCAACAATCTGAGTTAATTTTACTGTTAAAATGTCGCTGTGATGATTTATCTCATAGGTTGACAAAATCTAAATCACTAAACGTTTCGTATACTACAAGTGTAGATATTATTGAAAACAACTTGAAAGGTACACATATGATAGTGGTTTTGATTTTTTTTATTGATTTTTTTTGAATTTAAGTTATTAAAATTTTCTGATAGAAGTATTGACTGAAAAGGACCATTGGCAAAATAGATTTAACCAATTAAATGAAAATCACGTAGAATTGATAAAAATAAAAAATGATTACAAAGAAGCAAACAAACATCTTGTTTTACAAATATCTAGTGTAGATTTAACAAACTCAAAATTTAATAAAACAATCAACATATTAAACCAAAAGCTTATAGAAAAAGATACCATGATTTCTTGGCTAAAAAAAGAATTTTCAAATACTCATAATGAATATAAACTAAAAATGGAAACATTAACGTAAGTATAATTAAATAAAATTATATTTTATTAAGATTAAAAAACCAACATATGCAAACCGAAATGAAACAATTAAAAAATGATTTATTGGACAAAGAAAAATTAATCAGGTGTAAAAATTTGGAAGTTAATAGTAATTATTTATTTTATAAAAGTATATTAACTGTAAATATTTTTTATACTAGATATTAAAGAAAAAAGTGATAAAAATACAATGATAGCTTGTCAAGATTTAAACAAAAAAATTAATATTATTCAATCTGAAAATAAAAATTTACAAGAACTATTAGTCAAAAAAAATAAAATTGCTCAAGTTATTCTTTCTTTAAAAATATGATAAATATTTTGTTTTTATTTTTTTATTTTCAAGATGAAATTTTTTTTATGAATTTAAATTTAGAAAAACTTACAGGACGCTAAAAAACTGAACGAAAAGGTTGAT
This sequence comes from Intoshia linei, assembly GCA_001642005.1. Lineage (NCBI taxonomy): Eukaryota > Metazoa > Orthonectida > Rhopaluridae > Intoshia > Intoshia linei. The sequence continues at coordinate 39,166 of LWCA01000096.1, read as the reverse complement.
AAATATGAAACTAAAATATCCATTCAAAATAAATGCATAGAGTAATAATAATATTTATCATTTATTTTACTTCAATGAGTCAATTACGGCTTTGCGAAGTGAATTAAAAAAATAAAAGTTAAATTAATTAAACTAATAATATAATTTAAAAATTGCAATCTCAAAAGTGTCCGTCCAGACCAAAAAAGTTTCCAAATAAAAAAAAGCATACTAAAGTGCTTTTTTGATAGTGAAGGCATCACTTTGTCAGATTCAAATTTTTGTCAGTGTATTAACTAAATATAAATGTACCAAATGTAATTTTATTTTAATTCTAATTGGATTAAAAGGATAATTGTGGTTTTGATTGTGAAAATACACTTTTTTGAGATTACGATTTATGATAATGATGTTGATTTTAAACACGTATCCCATGAATTTATGTTTTATAAAGTCCTAGGGCTTTTTTATTTTTACAAAAAAGTGTAATTTGTGGTTTTGACCCGGAAGGATTCAATTTGTAAAAATAAAACATATATAAACATCACCCGCGAAAAACAGTATTAGAAATAGGATTTTCTTTAATTCTACAATTGTTAATTTTTGAAATAAACGGTAACACACAGGTATTTAATTTTATATTAGTAAAGGATGATGGTGAATTAAAATGTTATAAAAGTAAAATAAAAATTGGCACCCTAGAAATTTGCATTTTTTTAGTTTTAGCTGTGATTTTTGTTTTCATTTTGGGTCTATTTGTTTATTTCATTTTTTGAAATAATGAGTAATTTTGATTTTGACCTTAAATATGCAAGTTTATATTGTTGCAATTTATGATAATCGTCATGATTATAAAAACTTACTCAGAATTTGTTTTTGAAATTTATAAGAATCAGTGTTCTGAATAAATGGTTACATACATTTTTAGCAACTTTTGCTATATAGACATAACATAAAAAAAAAAGTAGTAAAAGTAAAGTTAAAAAGTAAGTAATAGTAAGTATTTAGTAAGTAAGTAAATAGTTTTTTTCATAATTGTTTATTGTAAGTAAGGATAGAACTAAAAATATTGTAATACTTAAGTTATATAATAATTTACATTTTTTAGAGAATTAACAGAAAAAATTGATAGTAATCAAGATTATATCAACATAAAAATCAAGTGTGATCATTTAATGACAGAGAAAATTATTTTGGAAAAGGTAAACATTGTTTATGCATTAAGTTTATGTTAAAATTGTACTTTTAAAATTATTTAGGATTATACAACATTTAAAGAATACGCCATGAATTTAATTGAAAAAGAAAGAAGAGAAAATAAAAATTTGGTTTATTTCCATGGTTGATTTGTACATTTAAATTTAAACATATTGTATTCTTTTCTAAAAATCAAATTTTTTAAATTAAAGTATTGGTTGATTTTTCTCGATGAACTCGATTTCTGTGGTTGATATTCTGGCATTATAAATCGCTTTAATAGAGGGAGATCTGTATTTAAGTACTTTTTTAAATACAGCGCTGTTATGGTGTTGTAAAGCCCAAAATGTTTAGAAATTTTAGTTTAGAGACTTAGTTTAGACTTTAGAGAATAGAAAAATTAAAAAAATTATTTTGAAAGGTAAATACTATCTTTATATTTCTTATTCTATGTACCTTGTAGATACTTATTCTACATACGTGGTAGATTTTACTATAAAGTACATATATATTTAGCTAAACTTTTAATATTTGCACAAAAATTCTTCATTGTATTTATTTTATTACATTCTCAATGTATCTTGCATTAATTATTGCTTTTTTCCAAATTAACTCCATTTTTGGGGGAGTATTGTTTAAAGATTTGCAATTCATCACCCTTAAAGAAGAAGATGGCTTCATTGTCAAAGAATCTTATAATCGAATTAGAAGCAGAAAGGACGATTTTATATCTCAAATGATATACGAGAGAAACTTAAACTCTGTTAGTAATGAAGAATTCACGCATCCAAAATATAATCTAAAAATTGCTGCTGAATTGACTAAAGCAAGTAATGGATATGCAACTTATGGACATAATAAATTTAATTTAATTTCCGTCAATGAATTCAATGCCAGATATTTGAGTAAAGTGAACATGTACAACTCACCAGATGTTGAAATTAGAAGATTCGACAATACAACTATATCATCTAACATATTTAAAATACACACAAAAAAAGGGTATCACAGACGTACTTTACCATCATTTTTCAATTGGGCTGATCACGAAGTTGTTACTGAAATTAAGGATCAAGGTAATTTATTTTAAATATTAAGTATAAATAACTACCATTTGTCATAATTTTTCATACATCCTGAGATTCCATGGCTTAAGGGGAGTATCCACCATCATTATCGGGATTATCAGCTGTTTCCACATTTTAAATTTACAAAATGCCTGATATATTGTTTAGATTTTACATTCAAGATTATGACTAATTTTTTTCGAGGGAACCACATTTAATAGAATGAAGCTTTTGTAAAATATAAAATATCATATATAAATTTTAGGTCCTTGCGGTTCATGTTGGGCATTTTCAGTGACTGGATGTATGGAAGGTCAGTATGCCATAAAAAATTCAAACCTTCTTTCATTTTCTGAACAAGAAATCATTGATTGTGACAATACTGATTATAGGTGTAATGGTGGTTTTCCATATAAAGCAATTGAAAAGGTGAAAGAAATGGGTGGAATAGAATCAGAACATCAATATCCTTATCATCCTTATTCCGGGTGTGCATGTTTGACAAGACAAAAGTTATCGCAAAAGTAGCAACTGAGTACAGAATTAAAAAGCACGACGAAGAAGAAATGAAAAAAATCTTATTTAATATCGGTCCAATATCAATAGCACTAAATGCTAATAATTTACAATTGTATACTGGTGGAATTCATAATCCTGAGTATTGCACCGAGACGTATCTGAATCATGCTGTTCTCATTGTCGGGTATGGATCTGAAATAATTGATGGGAAATCGGTTGATTATTGGATAGTAAAAAACAGTTGGGGAGCCGATTGGGGTGAGAAAGGTTATTTTAGAATCTTGAGAGGAGACAACAGATGCGGTATCACTGAAATGGCTTTGATGGTTATTATGGAATAATGTCTCTATACTTTCATAGTTTACAATAATCTGAATGTATTTGCACTAATTTTTCATTAAATTTATATGTTCGTTTTTGTTTATTTTAATTAATTTCATCATTTTTAACCATTCAGGGTTAGTTTAGTTTTGGTGTGAAAGTATCTGTTTATAGATTATATTTCAGTTTTTAAATATTTTATTGACGTTTTATTTTTCATACACTTTATTGTAAAAAAAATTGCTTATCTTTACTTATATAATATTCTACGCTATTTTTGTTTGTGTGTGTGTTCCACTTTATTGAAATAATTACTAGTCTTAGAATTTTATAAAGTCCACATTTCAATTACAGTTTTCTTCGGGGGTGTTCGCAAACATAATTTCAATCTCCCAAACTCACATCTTACGGATCAAAAACCTCAATTGTCCCTCTTTTTGAAAATAAAACGAGTTGGAGAATTTAAAAAATATATACGCTAATACGGATTTTAAAATTATAAACATTATCAAAAATTTACCACAACCACAGGCCAAAACCACAAATTACTTTTCTTTTTTTAATGAAAACAGCCCTAGAATTTCAAAATTTACAAGTGGTACAGTTGTATCCTGTTAACACACACAAAAAATTTCAATTGATTAAGTTACGACTTCACGGTCAAAAAAGCATTTTAGTATTCATATATTTTTTTCCCGAATTATTTTATTAAAACAAAAAATATGAAATAATTAACGGTCCAAAAATTTAAAAAAAGGATTATTCTGATAAAGCTTATTCCAATGGATATAAATACAAAATTTCAAATCCAGAAATCTACGCATTCCCGGTGAAAAATAATTTTTAATATATTATCAACCAATATTTCGATTAAAATCAAAAATTAAAAAGGTAAATATTGATCCTACAATTTCAAAAAAAATGTTTATTGTACGTCTACACATTTCCAATGAAGACATATGGGTGAAAATCTATGCAATTCATTCCTTCGCAATTTTTTTTAATTGCTACACAATTTTTAAATTTTAACATTATAGCAACGAATTTATAAAATTAAATTTATATTAACTGAAACGTGTTATTTTTTTTATTGATAATTGTTACAAATTTAACATAAAATAGTAAAAAGAAAAATAACATTCACAAGAAAAAAGGTCAAAAGTATGGATACATTTATAAAATCAATCATTTTTATATTACAATCTTTTGCAATAATGGTAAAATCCGACTGAAATATTTATAAAATGATGATTGAATTAATTATTTATACACAATTGGTATTCTTAAGTATTTATCAAATTGATACTGAATATATGTCATTACATTGAAAATGACGAAATGTGTTTTTATAATTTTATTTTTTTTGGAATTTATGCTATTTATGACAAGTTTTAGGATTGGACTGTTTTTACTTTATTTTTAAAATTATACACACAATCTATCTAATAAATTAAAAAAATGGGATAACAATTATGTTTAAATTCTTTACGCAAATGTTAACAAAAAGGATTGATAATAGTTAATAGTAGAATTTTTAAGTTAGATTTTCAACGTGAATTCATTTTTTGGTATAATGAAAGAGTGCCCTCAGCAGAGATAGGTGCTGTTTGTACGTAGTACAAAACTGCCAAGATAGTGATTATATAATTTAAATTTTGCCATGTCTTGATTTTAAGTTTATAAAATTTTGTTTTTGTAACGTAATAAAATAATAATCCATATTTAGATAACTTGAATTATAATTTAAAATTTGGGTTAGGTGTTTTATGATTAAATCCAAAATGTGAAATCTACAACCGATAAACTGTATTTTAAATAATTCAAATTCTTTTTGTAAAAGATTTACAGCACCCTAATGTTTTCCTGTATTTGCAGTAGTTGTATCAGTAATAACTCTGTCTAACACGGATAAAACAAACCAAGTGGAATTATGTAGAATGATTTGTTTACATTTGGATTGTAGGTTACATTGATTTTATTTTTTTTAAGTATTGGACAGTGTAATTTAAGATATATTTTATTTTAAATCAAAATCTGTAATAATATAATGTTATGTTTTTAACTGTATTTGCCAGATACGCCTTTGCAATTTTGAAATTTCAATGTACAAACAACCTCTACCGAGGGTGAAGTTTATATTTAAGTCGTTCAATTTTTTATCTATTTCATTACCTATTTTTAATGCAAAGAAAATTACAATTAGATATTTATATACGTCATGCTTTATTTAGTTATATATTAATAGTTATTGTATAATTGCTCCTGTAGAAAGTTGTCAGAAAACTGATCTGCGGAGCAAATTATGATTAGATTATGTTTTGTTTATTAGTACAGTCGGACCTCGGATTGGGCACTATTTTTTGAAAATTGCCCCAAAATCAGGGGTTTTAGTAAGTTATTTAATTTTTCATTGAATATTTAATCTATTACAATACATTATAATATTGTATTTGTTTCTATTAGAATCCAACACTGTTTATGGTTATATTTTCAGGTAAATACCTGATAATTAAAATTTAATAAAAATCTCAAATCAAAGTTATGAATATTTTTGTAATAATATATACTTAATTTTTAGAATTATAGTTACTTTCTAATCTAGAATAGTAATTAATAATTTATCAGATATTAAAATATAGGCATGAATGAAAAATTAATGAATTATGATTAGGGCAAGCATTAGTTAATAAAGTTAATTTTTGATATGTTAATTAGTTTCAAATTTTAAACATGGTGGTACTAAAATTATCCATATTAATTGACTAATTAAAAAAAATTTAGGTTAATAAAGTTACAATTTTTCCTCATAAGTTATATTTTTTATATGAAGTTATAAAGTTACATTTTGAAATATTTAATTGTTACGCGTGCATTTTATTTTAAATTTTACTGATTACGATTTGTTATAAGGTAATATTATGTTACTTTTTGTACTATTGATATTTAAGTATGGCAAAAATTCCAAATCGAGACAGGAAAAAATCACAATATTTTAAAACTTTATTTAACTGAAAACAGTTTATAAATTTTTTATAGGTTAATAAAGTTAAGAATTTTTTTTATAGGTTATAAAAAGTTTTCCCTAATTATGATAAATACATATGAAAATGTATGCAAAATATTTAAATAATATAATTTTAATTTAATGGTATCACTATAGCAATTAACTTATATATTTTATATTTACAACATTTTTGCCCCAAAAGCGGGTTTAATTTCACATATATACATATATTGCTATGCCATCGATATAAAATTAACATAATTCTGCAAAAGTGCCCCAAAGCGGGGTCGGACTGTAGTCATATATTTCATAGTTTCATAGACAGGGTTTCTATTGAAACACTAGTAATAGAAAGTAAATTGATGTTCTCATAAGAACCAATGAAACAAGAATTCTTCTCGCTAAATTGTAAAATAATATAAGGTTTGTTTGCTAAGCTTAAATATATTATAAATACTGTATTTATCAGAAAATTAGCAAATTTTTTACCATTTAACGAAGTTTCATCAACAATCATAAAGATTATATTATTTAAATAAATACGACTAGTTAGAGTTTACAATTAAAAAAAAAATAAATAGTTTTTTTTACAAATTTATTTATCAAAATATAAAGATAAAACAATTATTTTCAAATTTTACTCATATCAAAAATCTACAAAAAGTATTAATGTGTTGTAATAGGATCGTCCGATTATATAATTACTCTTATTATAAACAAAATCAATTAATAATTTGTGAAATAAAACATGTATTGAAATGGAATTTAAAAAGAAATTGAACTTTCTTATCGACAACGAATTAGTAACTATAGTTACTACACCTCCATCCTTGATTTTGGGGTGTTTGACTACTCTTTGTAAAAAGCTCTTTTGGCGAAATGGCATTCAATCGGTGACGACAAATATCGATTTCCTACGGAATTTTTGTGATAAGCTCTTTTTGCGAAAAGGCATTCAAACAGCGACAACAAATATTGATTTCCTGCGAGATCTTTGTGATAAGCTCTTTTGGCGAAAAGGTATTCAATTAATTATTTATATTTATTTATTTATTATTTATATTCATTTATATTTATTTATATATATAATTAATTCCATTAATTATTTTTTTATCAAATTAGTCAACTTAGGACTCGACGTTCGTTTTGGGTTAAATACGACTATTTCTTCGATTCTTGGTGATATTTCAGTATTTACACCGAATTTATGTCCAGTATAACATTCTAAATCCCACTCGTTTACCGACTCATGTAACATCCGTATGTTGCGACGACTTAGTGATACGCGATTTTGAAACCATTCATCACACAAATCACATTGTACCGTATCGACGTCATCTATCTCACTAAGGTTGCCCAAAAAAGCATTATTGTCTCAATTTTCTTGATTGTTGCTTATATGGTTCGATATAAAATGACTGTTTGTACGAAGTACAAAACAGCCAAGTTTATTATAATATACAGTAAATATAGTGTATATATCCACTGTTTAATCTGGCAGTTGTCTTTTTTTTCAGCACTACCTTGGAGTTAAAAACGTTCGTGGCACAAACGAAATTTTTTTTAAAAATACCTATTAATTTAGAATAGTAGACCGTCTTAATCTGGTCCTATGTGATCGTCATATGAGCCTAGCATCCATCTCCATAAAATATTTGGTAATAATATGTTAAATTGCGGTTTCACCTGAAAGATGTAAATTTCCTAAAATTGAATTTACGAGACTGTCTTATTCTTGTAAAACTATCAGAATGTTTTATAAATTAATGGTAACGCACACACAGACTTTCATATGTGCATAATTAACAATGTAATCAATGATTTATGATATATGACTCATATAATATGAGTATACTATTTACAATCCAATTTCACTAAACTGAAATCTGATTTCGCAAAACTTAAATTCAATTTCGCAACTAGGAAACATTTATATCAGGGATGGGAAACTTTCTGTGATAGCGGGCCGGATTGTTATATAAAATAGATGGGTGGGCCGGACAAATAAATTTTAAGAATTTTTGGTTTGAATATATTTATTTTAAATTTTTATTATACAAAATAAAATTTACAGTTTTTATGACAAATGTCATTATATCGTTAAGTTTCATCGATTTTCCACATAATTCTTCTTGATGAATTATACAATGAAAGTTTTTTAGAGAAATTGGACGAGAATATAAAAAGAGTACACTTTTCTCTTTTTTATTGTCTTGCTCATATAAGACGACAAAATATGTTATTATGTGAATTTTTACACTCTTAATTTTAATTTTAATTATAATGTACAATTTAGAATTTTAAATTAAAAAATATTTCGGGCCGAATCTAAACACTCGCGGGCCGTATGTTGCCCATCCCTGATTTATATCATTTATAATTTAAATTTTAAATTTCTAAAGTTGCGAAAATGAATTTCAGTTTAGTTCAATTGGATTGTAAATGGTATACATTATAAAATTCTAACCTATTTTAATTAGCGTAATTTAGGATACATTTTAATTCTAATTTAATTTTAATACATTGTATTGTACATCTATTTTTATCACGTAAATTTTTCAATAACGTACTTGTTAATGATTAGTTGATATGCGTTTCTACCGTTGGTTACTTTTGAAAAAATGTGACCTAGATTAAATTGTATCCATCATTGCCAACTACAAAAACTGTAATGAGTAATCCAAAAACTACAAGAATAAAATAGAAAAATTACAGAACACATTCAATCTACAATATAATTTATTATGTATGTAATTTAATTAATTGAAATTTTCCGATAAAAAGTTGTATGAATCATTCAGACACTTTTATTTACTTAAAATGTAATATAATACATTAAATTGGTGTTTTATTGATCTATATTGACCTTTTACGTATATACTGGGTTTGATACGTAAACATTTATAAAATACTATATTATAATGTATATATTAATGTACACTGGAATAAAAATACGGATACGTTTATATATTAATTATATTTCACAATCACAAAATGATAATATGATAAACTTCAAAATCTAATACCTTCAAGATTGTTGATTTAATTAATTATAGAATTGTATTTATTATATAAAAAATACAATATACTTGTATAAACGAAATTGTCTTGAAAATTAAATATTATAACAGATGTGTTAATTCGATTTATTTATATTGGTATATGGAAATTTCTGAGGATATATCGATTGGTGAAAAACAGGAATTATACAGCGATGTAGTTTCCATCAACAATCTCTTTAATGAAAATGATAGGAGAACTAATACAAATTTATTGCAAAAAGTTGTTTTTGCCATGGGTCATGTATTAAATGATATTTGTGCTTCAATGTGGTTTACATACATAATATTATATTTTGAATATGTTCTTAAACTTGGCGCAATATATGCTTCTTATGTATTTCTCATTGGTCAAATTACGGATGCAATCACTACTCCCATAGCAGGTATATAAATAATAATACATGATAGTTACATATTCATATTATTAAAAAAACTTCAACTTTAAATGATAATTCAGTTCCACATTTTTTTATTTTTTTTATAAAATACTTTATTAGAAACGATAAAATTTATGCCTTTAAAGTAAAGTCCTTGAAAAACATTATTATTGTCAGATAATGTAATTTAATAAATACAACTCTATTCACCTTGAACTTGATAAATTGAAAATTCTGCCTACCAATTATTTTTAAATTAAAGTATCAGTCTACTCAACTATACTATCAATAATTCTAACGTAATTAAATAAGTGATAATTACATTGGATAAAATTGTTCAAAACTAAATAATATCGTTATTACTCGAATGTACTCGGAACAACTTAATTTAACTGTTGACAACTCGATACAACTTTGAACAATTCCGTTTTCAATTGAAATGACATTAAATTATTTAAATATCTGTTAAGCCGAGATGTATGACATAGAACTTAATTTTAATTATACTATTTGTGTTTTTACATGTTTTTTTCAATAATTTAATTTTTTACAACAGATGTTAAATTAAATTTTATAATTTACACTCACGCGAACTAGATAATTGAAAACTCAAGCTATAGATACAATTTATTTTTGATTTACATTGTTAGAAAAATATTTTTTTATAAAAAGTATACCGTGCTATTTATTTGGTAATATGAATATTTACAATAAATTATATACATTTATAGTTTTAATGCCCAACTCTAATTGATCCTTAATGAATAGCGTTTTGAGAGCTATTGACAAGGGGGAAGATGCAATTGAAAATGTGGATATTGTTGATAACAGAAATTGAAATTGATTTTAGTGGTTCTATTTATAAATTTGTTTCAGAGAATGATGCCTTTTTCGATATTACTGGATTTTATAAAATAGAACTGGAACTACTGTATCACAGTTTAATTGGATTCCTAGTTGACCATAGAAAACGAAGTCCTTCGCCTAAAATTAACTCTACTTTACGATTGCCTAAAGAACAAATGGTGGGAAAATAGAAAACGACCGATCTATGTTGATTAGGGTGTCACACACATCTGAATTTTAATTGCGCGTAGTGAAAATCCGTTGCTCTTAAGCAATATATTCACTATGTCATTTTTAAAATTAACTAAAATGACCTGCTTGATCCGCAGGTTTTAATCAAAGTTTTACAAAATTCTGAACTTAATTTGGAACGAATAAACATCAGTTCAAACTATTTTACATGGTTACCACCGGTTTTATATAACGAAAAGATGCGAAAATAGTATTATCGGTCATTTTATATGTTTTAAACTGAACTACAATAAGTCACCAACAAATCGCGAAAAAGCATTAAAGCGAAAACAATCATATGATTGCTACAGGGAAAGATCGTCCATGAGAAATGATCTTGATAATTTATTATCAACCCAATATAATGATATTTTATATTAATTAAATGTTTTTATCTTGAATCAGTATTATTGTGCATTTCATTTAAAGCTTAAATTTCGAGTTTTGTAAAAAAATAACTGAAAATTTTTATTTAGAATTTAATGAAAAATACCTCCATGTAGGATTTGGTATAAAAATTATCCTTCAAGGGTTTGGTCAAAAATATGTTCATAATATGCAATTTTAGACTTATTTACCGTTTCCTGTTGTGAAATGTCAATGTTGAAAAATTTCCAACCTTTCCAAATCTAAACAACGACCAAATAAGTTCAAAACATTAAATCATTTCATAAAATATTGATTATATTGATCTAATTCATAGAAATTAATTCGACGGTTCTAATGAATTGATAATAAAAATACTGAAAAATCTCACAAATTGTCATTTGCATAGTAGTTTTATAATAGTTTAACTGTTTACTATTGAGTAATCACAACAATAAATTTAATTTGTAAACAGTACTGATAAAAATATCTGAATACAACCGAGTTGTCAACAGTTAAATTAAATTGTGACGATTACTTTCGAGTAAAAGCGATATTATTTAGTTTTGAACAATTTTATCCATTGTATATTAATAATTGAATTACAATCTGCAGTATATTATTATATTATTAATTAAATTTAGCATGCTTTTTTTGATGATTATAATTGTGATATTATATATACATTTATCTTGTATCAATAATTTATAAATTATATTTACTGTTTTTTTAACCTTGTTTTAAATTAACTGTTTTCAATTTTCTCAATTACATTAAATTACAAAATGACATTTACATTTTTTTTTAATTATTTTAGCACAGCTATAAATGTTTATTTTTATCATGATTTATAAATAATGAAACATGATAAGACGAATAATGTCATGAGTATTTATTTAGGTATTTTAAGCGATAAATTTAATGGATTCAGAAAATATGGAAAACGAAAATCAGTTCATTTAATTGGTAAAAATATTGATACTGATTTTATATACTCATTAAATAAATAGGAACTGGAATAGTTTGTGTATCTTTCATTTTTATATTCGTTGGATGTCTCAGTTGTCACAATATAACTAAACTTGGAAGCCTCTTTTTTTATATACCTATTGTTATGTTATTTCAAATTGGATGGGCAATTGTACAAGTCTCACATCTTGCACTACTTTCTGATTTGTCCAGAAATAAAAGAGATAGCATCATTTTCAATTCTATAAGGTAATCTTTAAAATTATAAAATTTTATTCTTAGATTTGGATTTACTGTTTTTTCAAACATTCTCGTGTTTTTAGTAAATTTTTTATTTATTAATCAATCGAATGACAAAAATATCATTTCCTCATATAAAACATTGTTTAGGGTAAATTTTATTTATTTTACATTTTTTTTAATATTTGGTTGATACATTAGTAACTAATGTAGTGGTTCTCAAAAGAACCAAAGAACAATTGGGGTATTTAACCTTGAAGGACTCAATTTCTGTATTCTGTTCATTAATTTTTAACAGGTTGCGGGTGAATTGGTGAGACCCTGCGGCATGACTTTATACTGGTAGCGTTTATATTCAAATGATGTAAAAGACGTTTTCCAACGGTCCTCCTTTGCTAATGGTATCTGCCAAAAACCATTGGTAAGGTCTAATGTTGAAAAAATAGACTTTCCGCTTAATGAATCCAATACTTTTTTCAAGTCTGGTGCAGGATACTTGTCTCTAATGGTAAATGAATTTAAATATCGAAAATCATGTACAATTCTATCTGTATCATCCTTTTTCTAAACTAAAAAGTAATTTGACGATACAGAGCTACAGCTAGGTTCAATAATGTCATTTTTAATCAATTTTTGAATCAATTCAATGTGCTTATTTTTTACATTATTTGCTATTTGAAAAGTTTTGATTTTTTTAATTCATATCCTGGTTTTAACTCGATAGTGTGTTCTAAAACGTCAGTTCTTCCCGTTTTTTCGTTTATAATGTTGTTAAAATCCTTGCTTTCAGTTATATTCAATTTTGTATATATGATTCCCAGATCCATTGCATCTGGGCACCCTAAAATGTTACATGTATCTGTAATGTAGAATAACAATTTTTTATTTTTATAGCATAATGTTACTTTCATCAATATTCAATTCTTTAAACTTTTCTAAATTCATATAATTAAAACAATTAATTTGTGATTCCGTGTCAATAATAAAAGGAAATAATACATTTTGATCTTGATGTGAGAAAACAATTTCTTTACTTATTGAATTTTTATCCGTTCGAGTAAATCTATTATATTTAACGTTTGATGGTGTCTTTTTACATGTATTTGTATTTTTAACGGGGCAATAGAGTGCAATATGCCCAATTTCTCTGCACTTGTAACATGTCATTTCAAATGACTTAATTGAGGTCGGTGTCGTAATATTAATTTCAAAGTTTATCAATATTGACATGATTTGGCGCAAATTTTCATTTTTCCAATACTTGACAGGTAGATACTGTGAATGAAGTGCGTTAAGTTTTAAAACATTACAAATGTGCCTTTTGCCTTTGATGTGTCCCAATTAGTAGCCAAAATCATTTTTTTTAATCTATCATGAAATTCTTCTACAGTTTCCGTTTTTAATTGTCCAATCTGAAAAACTTTGACTTTGTTTTTAAATGTATATTCCACTTTAGATGATTCAATCAAAACCTTAATTGCATCTTTAGGTCTTAATGAATTGTCTAATTTTTTCTTTCCCATTATCAATTCAAAATCACTTTTAGTCAATAATTCATTTAATATCTTCCATTTATCGCAGATATCCTTGGCCAAAAAATTCATTTCTGTTTCAATCAATTTATATTCCATTTCTTTTTTTCTAATTTAGATTTAGACTTTTATTTTGATAATGTAGACGCTGTATAGTATTAGTCAATTGGAAACTTTATTCTTATCTATATTATGACTCAATTCAAATACATGGACGTTTTTTTAAATGGAAAAAAATCAAAACTTTTCAAATAGCAAATGATAATAAAAATAAACACATTCAATTGATTCAAAAGTTGATTAAAATGATATTATTGAAATCCATGAGTTCAAAAGGATTATCGTTTCGAGCAAGAACATTTTGATTACTTATTATTTATTTTACTTATACATTTTGAATTTAAAGATGCAAAGTGAATAACGAAACATGACAAACAACACAAGACCACTCAAAACATAACTACATGATCTCATCGTAACATTCCAGTGAATAAATTTATATTTTAGTTTTTGTAGAACATTTTTGTATGAAATTTTTAAAATGGCAAGCTCTTCCACTAAAAATTTCCGAAAATTTTTCTTCTTTTCACGATTATCATAAAACTATCACACGCAACTTTATCAGTATTTGAACCATGAAATTTCGAAAAAAAGTATACAAAATCACATCCCTACTGTATATTATATATTATTATACTTATATATGTATTTACTGTCACTTAAATTTTTAATTTTCACGAGTAGACCCAAGCTTACCGTGTCTGATTTGAAAAAACGGGCGAACATTCAGTTAAGCGATGTACTGTTAAAGCGACATAACCAATTTTAATAATTTATCATAACATTTATTTTTTGATAATATTTTTTTGGTTTCTTCAAGGTTTTATTATGACAATGACCAAAATTTGGTAGTGTTTTTAAGGGAAGCTTTTTTCACCCATTTTTTACAGATAATTTTGAGACAAAAATTTTTGTAGGGAATATTTTTTTCTACCATTTTTTAAATATAATTTTGGGACCAAAATTTGGTAGGGATTTTAAGGGAACTTTTTTTCATCCATTGTTTAAAGATTCTGAACACAATTTTGAAAAAAAAATTATATTGGGATTATTTTTTTCTACCATTTTAATAATAATAAAAAAACCCACTAAAATTTCGTGAAAAAAATTAATGATAATTTATTATAAATTAGTAAAATCTATGATGATGTCGCTCTAAGTTGTATCGCTCCAACAATATAAATCCAACGAATTTTTCTCCATAAAATGGACGTCGAAATAGCGGTATTAGAATTTGTGCCTTTTAAAAGTGTTAATACATACAATTTGTAAGTAGTCAAAATATTTTGCCAACTCCAGTTTAACTTAAATTTTAAAAAATAATGATATCTATCAATTGTATTAATACTAATGTATCAAATATGTATTTTAAAATATTTATCAACATTTAGAACACGTCATTGATTTTGGTTTCGATCGGATTGTTTTTTGTGATAATATTTCATGTATTTACGAAAGAAAATAAATACACCCATGTCTCAATTAATCAAATATTAACTCATTCATGTGAAGATTCTTTTAAATTAAAGTTAATTAAATGCTTCAAATTTCCAAAATTTTATGGGGTAATTTTTACGATTTATACATCAATATTTCTTAAAATTGTTTGTTGGTCCAGTGGATTCACAGGGAAATGATAATTTGCTATTTTTATGTTTAGGTGATCGTTATATATACGTTTACAAGACTTGTATTTAATTGCTTACAAATTTATGTTCCTACATTTATTTTGTCCATACACACATTACCTAAGGTAATTTCACGTATTTGAAATTGAAATTTTAAATTAAATAAAATTATGGTATAGATTTCGTCCCAAAAACATTTAAAACAACTTATGAAAATTTTAAATTTTTTTTGGGATACACTATTTGAACCTTTTTTAAACTGTAAAAATAAAATATATTTACAAGGACCTCTATTTAATTTTTCAAAATCAATTATCTTTATTTTGGTCCAAAGAATGGCACATCTTTTTCAGTCAATTTATTATTACAATAATAATTAATAGATACAAAATTCTAATTTAAATTTTAGACATTTATAACACTCGTACCTCTCATTATATTTTGCAGTTGCTTTTTAAGTTCACTCATTATCAAGAAAATATCCAAATATATAGGAAGCATGGTATCAAGATATGATTATATTTAACTTGTTATAATGACACTATAAAATCTATAGTATAGATTGACTGTTATGTACTTAAAACAATCGGTAGCCATCTCTGCCGAGAGCCGAGTTTTTAATTTAATAGAAAATGAGTGTATGATCTTAAAAACAATCAAATTAGTTACTAAGTATAGTTAGTAAATAGTTAAAAAATATGAATCCCAAAAAATTTAAAATACCTGCAGTATATAGTGTTTTCTTCTATCATTTATTTCGAGTGAAGGAGGGGTTCCCAAACTTCTTTCACCATGGACTGTTCAATTGACATGACATTACATTTATGTAGAATTATTCAGACTTAATTTATTCTGTTAATATTTGTGTAAAAATTTAAAAAAACAATTTGGTGATTCGATTATTATAATTAACTAGCTCTGCCTAACAAATTCATTCTCAGCTCTGTGGATTCATAATAGTGAATGGTAACATTTTATTATTGAATTTAAATTTTTGGTATAATTAAAAAAGTCCACCCTCGGCAGAGTTAGGTGCTGCTTATACAAAGTAACTAACAGTCAATATAGTAAAAATACTTTATTATAATAACAGTGTCTCCTTTCTTATACGTGGAATTTTAGTCACAAAACTGAATGTAATTTCCACCGTATCTACAATTATTAATGCTA
The DNA here is from genome assembly GCA_001642005.1 of Intoshia linei. Lineage (NCBI taxonomy): Eukaryota > Metazoa > Orthonectida > Rhopaluridae > Intoshia > Intoshia linei. Next base: position 22,598 of record LWCA01000096.1, on the reverse strand, counting down.
CGTACTAATATATTAAAATATGTACAATTTAATACATTGGTTTACATTTATTATAATTTAGTCAACATTCTATTTTGGAGCAATTATTATTGCGACAGGAAACATTTTCATACTATCAAACAATATATACAAAGTATGGAATTGGGTTATCATAAGCATATTGACGGGAGTAGGATCATCGACAATGTTAATATTATCTTTAGCTCAAATTACATCATTTTCAGATGAATTGAAGGTAATATATTCATATTTTAAAAAAGTATCACGAGAATTTAAGGATACAGTACTTTAAATTAAAAACAATATATTTAGAAAATATCAGCGTTTATAATTGGATGTGCTAGTTTCTCTGATAAACTTTTCAATGGACTGGTGGTACATGTAATTCAAAACATAAAATCAAATGTGTAAGATCAATCAATATAAAACTATTGAAATGTGACCATAAAATGAGTAACAATAAAATATATAAATTTTAATTAATTCACACGTGTAAGTATGATGATCACAATTCAATTGATTAACCTTTAAATTATGTTATTCTAATTTAATTTGTAGAAGCGAAGAACGAACCTTGAGTTTTTATAAATTTATTCTATCCATAGTTTTGGGTGTATTGGTATTTTTTGCTGTTTTGTCAAGTATAACAATGCAATTTGTACAATATTATCAATTTTATAAAAAAACAAGGAAGGCATATGTGACTGTATTATAATGCAAATTTTTATTTTTTAATAAAATTTTGTACTATTCTTAAAAATGAAATTAAAAAATTCGCTATAGAAAATGATCAAAGATAATTAATTAAGTAAATAAATAACTTAATTAATATATGTTTTTATTATAACCTTTATGCTGACAAGATAAAATTTATTTTATATAACTTATTCTTTAAAGCTAGAAATTAATGCTGTAATTTTCGCTTCATCTAGCATTCCAGGGCTATTATGCAATTCCTTGTTATTTTTATCGGTAGCGATAATATGAGGTATACCCTTAACCTAAATAAAAATTGTAAATATCCAGTTTACACGAAATTTGGTTTAATTTAAACTCTTTAACTTTCAAAATTAAAAATATATATTAACACTATGAGCGTTATATACTTCATATGCAGCAGTTGGAAATTATAGAAATGCTAACAAATTTCAAATATTAGCACAAGTGTTAATACCTAAGTGTAATTAAAAAATTGCTCAGATAATTTTTAAAATTAATCTTCTTATGGTAGGCTTTAAAGTAATATAAATTGTAATAACAAAAAGTACATTATATTCTTCTGCTTCGGAAGAAAATTCATCAATGTCCACGAATATTAATTTAATAATATTGCTAGGGCATTTACTGTTGTGGTCTTCAACCTGTTTAACCAAATTGGGCTAAAACGAATAAAAAAATAAATCATTTCAATAACCTTCATCATTCTGCAAGGTCCACACCATCTAAATGTATTTCGTTTAATATTTTCACATTGATTTAAAATTACGTCGCGTTGAAATCAACAATGTAATGACAGGCAGAATACTTTTCAAGTAAAACTTCTTTTAGCGATTTTACTCCAGCAGATTCATAATTTATTACGTGATTTGACATTTTTCTAGATAAATTTGATATAGTATTTCTCAAACAAAAAATTGGTTTAATTCCAAATGCTAATTTATTAAAATATCCAATTTGTATAGCAGACAACATACAATTCAGACTATAAACAAATCTCCTTGGTTAATTAGTATAGTTTATTACATTCTGAATCTCGCGTCTTTCAGAAACTCTTTCTAATTTTTTAGATTCGTATATAATTGAGCTTATTCTATTTGTGCTGGTTTATTTAAGTTGAATTTGTAATTGAAAAACAAATTGTCAGTATCAATTGTTAATTTTTAAAAATAAAATAAACCTGGAATAATTAATTATTAAAAATGACATTGTATATAAGATACATTTCATGATAACATTAATCATAAGCACACATGATAAGTTCAGGTATTGTTAGCTTTGCAGTAAATGATCGATTTACTTCAATGCCTCAATATAGTACATTTAACGACCAACTAAAAAATATCTATTGGATGCCCGTGTTGTCAAGTGTAAGAGTAATTGTTGATATACTGATACACCAACAGGCTAACGAGGTTTGCACATTGGGGTTATACATTCGAGCTTTCAATTTATTAAGATGAATATAAAAATGTACAATTTACAAAGATTATTTTTTGATGGATTTGACAGATTTTCCAATTTTTTTTGGCATTTTTTTTTTCATTGGTTGTTCTAAATCTTTTTCCTTGTAATAATGAGGAGCTACTTCAAGAAGCCATGAATTTTCAATTAAAATTACTTGTCTCATGTATTCCTTTGTCGTAAATATTAATTCATTGTATACAACCCAACGAGGTAATTCATCAAAAAGTGTGCTGTGAGGGTGAATGTAAACGGTTTGTTTTTGTTTAATGGTTTTGTATTGACCAGATTTTGACAATCTTGCCGTATGGTAAAAAAATCCTGCTGTAATCGACTAAATTAATTGTATTAATTAAATATTTAACTTTTATTTTTAATTGCATTATAATTATTTTAATATCTTTTATTCTTATTAGGGTTTCTTTATTTAGCATATTTTCAATGTGTAGTGTCAAATTTAGAGTAATTAAAAAAAAATATTCACATCTACATTATATTTTTTACATTTTAATAAAAGCTGTCAACTTTGTATACATTTAAAAAATTAACCTTGCGTATTGCAATACTGTCATCAACATTTGAACAACTTTGAACTTCAACTCGCTGCATTAACGTACTAAGTTGTTCTCTGACATCTCGTGCTCTTCTCATGGACCTATGTTGTATAAAGTTTTCAAAACACCATTGTGTAGAATAATTTGTTTCTAACCACTAAAAAAAATCAAATAAGGTATATATAATATCCAGTAGAACAGACATTTTCAACCTTTATGATACATTTAAATGTCTATAATTATTAATTGCTTCAAAGTGCACCAAATGGAAAAAAGGTTGGGAAACACTGCATTAAATTAATACCAATTATAAAATCCAAATATAATATCTCCACAGAATTAATTTATTTGACCCTCTGTGAAATGGTGAATTGCTAATTTTCAATTTTTAGCTGAGACGTACAAATAGGCCAGGGCGCACCGTTTGAAAAACTGGTTTACAGAAATATCATAATTACCACATTAGCCAGCATTAATTTAAATTTTTTAACATTATAAAAATAATTATGTCTTTCTGTACTAATTATATTTTGTAGTTTACGATAATAATTATAATTTTTTGGAATTTATAAAATATTAATTATATTTTAAATTAGCATAATATTCATATCATGATATACTCGTAATTTTCTGATTAACTATGAAATTTTGTACGAACATTCATTTGAGCTATCCAGCTTAGATCGACATAATCATAGATTTTGCTAATTAATCATAGTATTGATTTTTTGATCAAATTTTTGCTAGATAATTTTGGTCCTAAGATTCAGTATGATTTTTTAGAAAACACTTTTTCTACCATTTTGAAGATAATTTTGGTTCAAACATTTGGTAAGGGTTTAAGAGAAAATCTTTTAAATACTTTGAAATTAATTTTTGGACGAAAAAATTTTGTAGGGCTTTTAAGAGATTTTCATAATTAGGAGAAAAAATTTTCTTGAAAAAATCAATATAATAAATTAGTAAGATCTATGAATATGTCTAGAATCTAGATGTATCGCTTGAACAATACATCGCTTAAATGAATGTGGCTCAAGATCAGTGGTTCGCGATTGGGGTCCCTGGACCCCGTAGGGGTCAAAAACTATATTACTGGAGTCTGTAAGATTCAAATAAAATATTATCAACTTCAATTTATTTTTATTAGAGAATTTTTAATATTTATTATACCTGCCAGATTTTGAGAATTTATGCCAAACCTAGACGACCGTCATTACTATTATTTCGAAAATCCCACTTTATCTCACCATTTAATTTAAAATTTAATAAAAAATACCATTTCAAACACTCAGGGAAAAATCGAATTTTACAAATTTTACAAAACCTTATGAGAAAAAGATAAAAATCCAAGTTTACCAATACTTAAAAGAAAGTCGCCTTTTTCCAATATTTTTTTTAAATATCCCATTTTACTTATCTTATGAGCAACAACTTCTTAATTCAAAACCGAAAATAAAAAATCCAATTTTACCATCCATTAACAAAAAAACCTTTCATTTTTTCTTTGGGGTCCAAAAAAAATAAATATTTTTAATTCAGGGTCTCTACACTATTTGAATATTATTACATTAATGAAAAATAGTACTTGTTCTCAAGAAATTTAAAATTATATTTGAAAATTTTCAAAAATGTAGTTTGTTATATGAATGCAAAAATAAAATATTCAACGAATAATAATTTTTAACTATAAACCAAGTTACCCGATCAAATTTTATTCGAAAAAATTTAAGACCAATAGACTAGCCTATATCTTAAAACTGTGTCATCAATATTGTAAATACTTTAAATCTTGTACTTTGAAAAAATTAGAAGACAAATCATTGAAAAGATTTCTAAGATAAAATGTAATGATGTAAAATATCATTTGATGAGTGGACCACTTTTAAAAATAAAAAATATTTGAATGTACATCTTTAAAGTCTCAAAAATGAGTTTAATCTAGGACTATACACAGTGTGTCAATTTATTAGGCAGATCACTAAAATTGATGTAATAAACTTTAGGAATGATAAAAACTTAATTTTTTTTGTAATTAGGTGGCTTTTAAATGATGTTAATATTATTCATTAAAAAAACTTTTTATTCACATATTATTGTTTATTTACTTAAATTATCATTATTATGCTCCAATAATTTTCTATTGGATTTAAATCTGAACTGTTAGGAGGCCAAATTATTAACTTTTCTCCATTAATGCCATTTTCTGATAAAAATATCCTACTATATGATCATATCATATATTATCACATATGATCTAAAGTTGCACGGCATTCATCAGTGAACAAAACCATCTGGAAATTTGTCTTAAGCCCAATTAATACGTTTTACTTTATGAATTGGTTTTAAAATTGGCTTTTTCGTAAATTTTTTGACAGAAGCAATGGTTTTTAATACCTTATAACGAGTATTTATCGAGCCATTGGTAATGTTACAAGTTGTAAATAATTTGGAACTAGTAGCAAGTGGTGTGGTAGATATTTCCCTCCTTAATCGAGATAATTCTCGCTGTGTCATTACCTTTTTTATCATATTTTGACCTATCATTTTTTTTGATGGGTAATAAGCCCATTTTTTAATTGTTCGATGGTCGTTTTTTAGAACTTTGGATATTTGAACAGTTGTCTTTCCTCTGGCCAATAAGTTTGTTATTTGAATTTTTTAGTCATTATTTAAGTCATTTTTTTGTCTAATTTCGAATTTGCCTAACAAATTAACACACTAATTTAAATAAATAAACAATAATATGTAAATAAAAAGTTTTTTTACTAATTAAATTTAGTTTTTTTAATAAATAATATTAACATCAATTAAAAGCCACCTAATTACAAAAAATAATTAAATTTTCATCATTCCTAGAGTTTATTACATTAATTTTAGTGATTTGCCTAATGAATTGACACACTGTGTATATGGAAGTTGTGATTATACAAAATATAAAATAAATCGCATTTTTCTCCTACTTTGGGTGTTTTATTTAAAATTTTATAGTTAACAACCAATTTAATACAAATTTAATACCAGATTGTAATCCTTCATTATTTCAAAAATATTAACAATTTTGGAACTGTTATAACTTATTTTTTCCATAATTGAGAATTTTTATTATATTACCAACAGTATGAGTTAATTTTTTTCTCGAGAAATTTCAAGCAGTAATGAAATCTGAAGATTTTTTTGCGGCCCGTGTGATAATTTTTTTTCAAATTTAGTCAGCCAAGCAAATTGAGTCTTCCATCCCGATTATAAATATACCTGATTATAAATATTCATAAGAGTGAGATGGTCCCCTTCAAAACAAGAAAAAGCTTTATGTGCTGTATCAGCCTGCATAATTTTATCCTTGGGTCGATAAAGTATAGAACTATTTACACTGAGCATTGAAACAACAGTTAAAACCTCTTCAGATACACCATAACTAAAAATATATTAAACCCAATTGAATTGACAGTAATATTACGTTTCAGAAGTAATCAAACTTTTTGAAAGTTTAGGGTCTATAGGAAATTCTGCCATTCTCCTACCAAGTTTGGTGAGTTCACCCTTATGATTAAGAGCGCCTAGAGCATACAACAACTCTAGAGCTAAAACCAAAGATTCATACGGAGGAGCATCCAAAAAATCGAAATGTACCAAATCATCGACACCTAAAGATTTCAGCATTAAGACAACATTGGATAAATTAGTTCGTTGAATTTCCGGTACACATTCCAATTCCAACTCGTGTTCAAAAGCCCAAGAAGTATACAATCGAAAACATTTTCCTGCAGCAACCCGACCAGCTCTTCCAGCCCGCTGAGTGGCATTAGCTTGTGAAATGGGACAAACTGTAAGTGAATCAACCCCAGTCCTAGGATTAAACACGGATTGTTTACAGAATCCAGGATCAATCACATAAATAATTCCGTCTATAGTAAGCGAAGTTTCAGCTATATTTGTAGCTAAAACTACTTTTCTGGCATTCTTTGGAGTCGGTTCGAAAATTCTGGCTTGCATATCAGTAGGTAAATTTGCATAAATAGCTAAAATAATGAGTTCGTTAATCTTGGTACCCAATTTACGACATCGCTCTGTTAAAATTTCTTCGGTAGTTTCAATTTCTTCTTGACCTGTTAAAAACACCAATATATCTCCTTTTGGTTGAGTTACATGAATTTGTAAAATTGACACAATCACAGCGTCAACGTAGTCAACTTCTGGTACTTTTGTATAAAATATATCAACCGGATATCTTCTCCCAGGTATTTTAAATATTGGGGCATCGTCAAAAAAGGACGAAAATTTTTCAGAGTCCATTGTAGCGCTCGAAATTATTAATTTTAAATCACTTCTAAATCTAGAGATATCTTTAACTAACCCAAAAAGTACATCGGTATGAATAGTCCTTTCGTGTGCTTCATCGATAATCATTACACTATATTGGGATAAATCCGGTTCACTCATAAATTCTCTTAACAACATACCATCGGTCATATATTTTATTACAGTTCTTTCAGTTGTCCGATCTTCGAATCGTATAGAATAACCGACTTCATTACCAAGTTTTTTATTCATTTCTTCAGCTACTCTAGCTGCAACGGACATTGCGGCGACTCTTCTGGGTTGTGTACATCCAATTTTCTTTTTGTTTTTAGTGTACCCACTTTCATGTAAATATTGGGCAATTTGAGTAGTTTTTCCTGAACCAGTTTCGCCTTCAACTATAAGAACATCATGGTCGCGTATGGCTGACAATAGATCCTCTCGGAACGGGTAGATTGGAAGGCTTTTTCGAGTTTCTTCAATAGTCATTCTTTTTTTTTCAAATTCAGTCAATACCTGTGGGGGTTTATTTTTTGATCCAGGCATTTGCAATGTCTGCACAAATCCAATTTCATCTTCTAAAACAAAATCGTAATGTATCGCTTTTTTCTCTTTTGCATCTTTGGCTCCAAATTGAATTGTAGCCGCATCAACTTTCCCAGTTTCCCATTTTGCAATTTCGGGGTTAGCATGGCCATCTGTTTCCTCCTCTACGTAAACGTTGGAGGGTTTCTGTGTGTCAGTATAAATATAAATTCAATTAAAGTAATACCTCATCGCCCTTTGGAATGAAATAACGCTCGGCGGTCTGTTCTTTACCTGCCAATTTGTACTCTTTGGCCAGTTTCAATAATTTCTTTTTATATTTCAATTCTTTGATTTCCTCTTCAGTTAATCTATAAAATTGAAATTTATCCAATAAAATTTACTTTTGATCCTTCATATAAAATTCTTCTTCGTTTATTTCCATTTCCAAGTCCTCATATTGTTCAGGTTGGCGTTTGTTAAAATAGTCCCGTCTAGATTTGATTCTTAAATCGCCTACAGTGGCTTTTCGGTCAGCCTTTTCAAGTTTCAAGCGTTTTCGAGCTTCTTCGTATGCCTATTTGAAAACATTAAAAACAATCCAAATCCAAATATAGTGCATAACAAAATTACTTTTTTTTCAGTTTTGGAAGCAATGTGTCTCGTTTTTTCCTTGTCCTTTTCTTTCAACCGATGACTGAATTCATCTCGCTCTTTCAAATCCTTTTGTCTCTTTAACTCTTCAACTTCAAACATGTCTTCGTCGTTCGACAGTACTTCATCAATTGCCTCTTGCTTTTTATCAACATTCAAATCTTCATCACTACTCTCATTTTCTCGTTTCCTAACTCGCTAAAATTAAATTATGTCAAAATAAAAGAATTGATTTCATTTTTTAAAGTTATGAAATTTCAATTTGATACCCTTCCAGACTTTTTTTTAGGTTCACTGACAAATTTATAAGATCGATATTGTTTTTGCTTTTCTATTGCTTTACGAGTTTCAACAACACTTTGTTTAATGGATATTTGTTGATGTGGCACCTGTAATTTAATAATTAAATTTTCATAATCAATGTATTCAATCAAGACTCTTGATTGTTACCTTATTAAACAATTCTCGAGCAAAAATTTTTATTTCATTAGTAATATCAATGGTATTTGTTTTTGCCAGTTTTTCAATATATTTATCACATGATGTTGATTCTTTTGCTAGTTCAATCAAAAATTTACATATAAATTTATCCGACAAGCCCAAAAGATCGTGTAATTTATCATTCACCCAATTTTCTATAGACATTGAATAAAAAAGTTTATGTTTGTTTCCATGCTGATTTATATTATAGTTTTTAAATTAAATTTTAAATTTAGTATTGCATTTTAATTTTGTAGTTTTATTATTTTATGAATAAACAAAAGAAACACTACAAGACAAAAAAAAAAGAATCTAAATTATATTGTATTTGTAAATCCACCGAATGCAAAACTTTTATGATGTAAGTTAATTGTAATTGTAGTTATGCTAAAAGTTTATCTTGTTTTACTTTATATTATAGTTATCAAAATTATTTATTTATATCATTTTTTAGCTTTTAGATAAAGTGGCCAGAAAAATACGTACTATCACTTTTAGTTTATTTGGAATAAATTTTAAGCGGAAAATTTTTATTCGTCATCATAGATAAGTAGTTTTAGCTTTACATTTAACACCAAATAAACTAAAATTGATAGTACGTATTTTTTCTGACCACTTTATTTTAATGTCTACAATACTCTAAAATATAGTCTAAAATAATAATTTTAACTTAGATTAATATACTAAATTTTAGTTTAAAATTTAAATGATTAATATCTTTATTTCCATATTTTTATTAATAAATTATAATTATATTATTTAAATTTTAGACAATGTGATATTTGTAATGAATGGTATCATGGGAAATGCATGGGTATCGAGGAAATATATGCAGATTGCATCAACTCATTTGAATGTTCTAATTGTTCAGGTATTTTTTAATTTATTAATAGTTTTCTTTAATCAGCCATGTAGCATCAAATAAGCCCGATTACAGCTTGGACCAAGAATTTCAAAATAAAAAAAAGTAATTTTTATTTGTAAATATCGTAAATGTTTATAATTTCATATCATTAATTTTTGTTGATTAACCATACTGTAATGGTTAAAGTAATATGTTAGACTTATATATCAGGGTGATCTAATGCGTGACCCGCGAAATTTCCAACTATATTTGCTTATTTTGATTCTATTAAACCTAAATTGGAGCTTTTTAATAATTATATGGATGTAGAAATTATAAATATGTCACACAATCTGCAATTCAAGTTGTGTAAATTGCAATCAGATTCTTTCCTAATAACAATTTCATAATTTAGGGGGAAAATTTATTTCAAAACAAAAAAAAATGTGATTTAACTGACTCTGAAACGGTGTATAAAAAAATTATTATTTTAAATTTTTAGCAACAAATCTTAAATTTTATCAAATTTCCTGAGTGCAACGTTTGAAAAAAATTGGTTTACAGAAATATCATAATTACCTCATAGTAATAATTCTGTCTTATAGTACATATTATACATGTACAGTAGGGTGTCACACATATCAAAGAATTAAGGTCGGTTAGTGCGGAAATGGTGGATTATTATGATATATAAAATAATCTAGAATGGGGTGTTGCAAAGATGCCGATTCGAGTTACGCTCATCATTTTAAATATTTTTTTGAAAATCGTATAGAAAAATTTAAATGTAACTTTATTTTTTGCAAAAATAACATTGTGGTAAGTTGTCATGGTTTATATTTTATTGTATTAACACCCACGCTTAACTATACATTTAAAAAAAATTTCTAAAAAAACACTAGATGCTAAAGCTGATGTTGCATATGACGTTCCAAGTATCCAACTCCAACAAATTCCAAAAAATGTATCAAGAGTATTGGTATTGTCAATACTTTTTTTCTCAATTTTTTTTGGTATCGGTATTGTGCACATGCCTAGTAATATTCATATTGTAATTAATCTGTAAAATTTTGACTTTTTGGGCTTATGCTTGCCCTAATGATGAGACATTTAATGCTTGCTTACGAATGTTAACAGCAAAAATCGACATCGATATATCTGCAATGATCAAGGAAAAGTTAATGCGTATGTCCGAAACTTTAATAAATATTTTTGTTATGTAAATAAGCAGTACAAGGGAGAAAAATCGTTTGAAATTAAATTAAGAGGAAAGAAAATGATAAAATAATTGTGTTAAAATTTTTATAATGTTGCGGCCCACGAAATATACTTTTTGGCATTTACTCATTTGTTTGGAGTTTAAACTTTGGACCACCCTGTTATATGTAATATCAACACTATAATAATATGTATATAATTTAATCTTATTTTAGTATTAAACCAAGAGTAATTTTAAACATTTGAAATTATTAAAAAAAACTTAGAAACGTTCAAATTATGATCAAACTAATCAATCATATGATATTCAATGTACTGGATTTCAGTGTTTGAATAATTCTAGAATAAATTCAAAATATTGGTACATATTTATTTTTTTAAATTTATTATGTACGACCTTGACTGTTGTGTACTTTGTAAAAACGGTCGCTAGCTCTGCCGACAGTGGACGTTTCTAAATATATATTTTATACATATTATGAAAATTTAATTCAAATTTAATTGAGGAATGTATTGCTAGAGTGATACATCTTAGAGCAGTGATGGCAAAAATATGACACGCTGGTAAAAAGCTTATTTGAAATTTTTAATATGGTGTTGAAAAATTAACTCAGAAGGGTGTAATAATAGAAAAGTATACATACCTAAAATTATTTATCATTTAACAGTGACACGCAACTAGAAAAGTAAACAGCAAAAAAAATTTTGACGCACCAACTAAAAAGTCTTGTCATCACTGTCTTAGAGCGATATAATCATCGATTGTGTTAATTAATTAACGTGTTTATATTTTGACAATATTTTTGTGGTTTCTTCCAGGTTTATTGAATTTAAACTTGACCAAAATTTTGTACGGTTTTGAAGGGAATATTTTTTATACCTTTTTTTAAAGATTTTAAGATAATTTTTTAGAGTTTTTAAGGGAAGTTTGTTACCCAATTTTTAAAGATTAAAGACAATTTTGGGACCAAAATTATGAATATAACATAATTAAAATATGAATAAAGGAACCCACAAATTTCGTGAACTAATCAATGATATGATAATTTAGTGAAATCGGTGATTATATCGTTCAGAGAATGGACGTCCCAGTTGACAAATTGTAACCTGAATTTTAAATTGTAGGACTTTTTTTACTTATTACTAGAGTTCTAACCTATATTTATTTTTATGTATTTTAGTTGCGATGAATGCGGAATTAAAGTGGCATTAAAGTAATGATACAATCAGTGCCGAACCTACCGTACCGATATCCCTTTTGGTGGCCTAGACGAAATTGTTGTATAATGGGCACTAATTTTACCAAATTGAGCATTAAAATAATTATATTATTAAATATCCTAACGATATTGTTAATTAGTTTGCTAATTTTTATTTTAGGGGTCTATTTTTAATTTTTGGTGGCATCGGGCTTGCTAGGTTAATTTTTTTGAAATTGTAGGATCAATATTTTCAATTTTTATTTTAATCGAAATATTTAAAAAATATTGGTTGATAATATATTCAAAATTATTCTTAACCACGAATGCGTAGATTTCTGGGGTTGAAATTTTTTATTTATATTAACTAGATTAAGCTCTATTAGAAAAATTTTTTTTTTTTTTAATTTTCGGACCGTCAATGATTTCACATTTTTTGTTTTAATAAAATATTTCGGAAAAAAAATGTATGAATACTAAAATGCTTTTTTAACCATGAAGGCGTCACTGATTCAAATTGAAATTTTTTGTGTTTGTTAACAAGATACTTATGTACCACCTGTAAATTTTTTTTAATTCTACAGCTGTTTTCATTAAAAAAAAAGGTAATTTAGGGTTTTGGCCTCTGGAGATATATATTTTTTTTAAATTTAAATTTTTGATTTTATAATCAGTATCAGAGTATATATTTTTTTAAAATTCTCAAACTCGTTTAATTTTAAAAAAAAAAAGAGACAATTGGGGTTTTTGACCCGTAGGATGTGAGTTTGGAAGGTTGAAATTTATTTTGCTAACACACCCGGAAAAAACTGTAATTGAAATGTGGAGTTTATAAATTTCTAAGAATAACATTTATTTAAAAAAATAACACACACACAAAACAAATATTGCATAGCATATTATAAATAAGTAAAATTAGTCGAAAACGTATTTTAAAATTAACGTTATTAACTTTAATATTGAGTAAATAAATTTTCCGAAAAATGGACCTTATATTTATCAAAATTTAAATTAAATTAAATTAGAAGAATTGAATGCATTCTTCCAGAACGATTACAAAACTGGAAAGATTTACCATCTGACAACGATAAATTTAATAAAAAAATATCTAATCTTTTACGGAAAAGAGAAACTTGTCAACAAAAATTGGATCACATTGACAAAATGTGTCAACAAAAACTAGATCAAATTGATAAATTTAAAAAATTAAAATACGAGGAACCCAGCGTATTTATTTTTACAAATATCAATTTATTATATTTTTAGTGTACTGAAGAAGATAACCAGGAAATTATTTGTTTTATTTGTGGACACGATTTACAAATATCTCAGTCTCAAAAACATTTTCAAAAATGCTATGCTAAAGTAATTTTATGTGTTTATTAATTTAGTATTTTAAAATGTATAATAAAAGTTTTTAAAGAGTCATTAATAATACGTAATATAAATAGGCGGAATCGGGTTATAGGTTTGGTACATTTTGCAAATGCGAAAAAATAATCAGTGACGTTATTTGCAACCATTACATGGAATCTTCACAATTGTATTGTAAACGTTTAAAATTAATGTGCCCAGAACATTACAAAGAGCAAGTAAAATTTAATTTTAATAAATTAAATTATTAACAGTAAATCAGTGGTTCTCAAATAAAAAAGTACGTGTTCCAAATATTAACAATTTAAATGTGCGACTAATGTATAAGACTTGCATTAATTTTGAAGTCATGATTTGATACGGGGTTTTTAATTTTATAAAAAATTTTTAATTGATAGAGGTTAAATTGTTGATTTTGTTGTAATTTTCAAAATTTGTTGAAATAAATTAATTATCACTACATTATTCTATATATTTTATTTTCATCAATTTTCAGGTTGTACCATATGAAATATGTGGTTATCCACTTAGCGATAACAATTTAAAATTTAATTTAAGAAATTGTCGCAACTATAAAAGTGATTGTACTATTCACTATAATTGGGATCGACTATTGCATGCAAATTTTCATTTACAAAAATTTAGTCTGGTTATTATACATTATTATTTTTATTAATAAATCCTTTTTAGCTTTGCAAATTAGACACTTTAAATACTGAAATTATGTATCTAGAAAAAAATTTTAAAAATAGAGGAAACTTTTTGGGCATTTTATTGCACAATACGAAAATAGAAAATTGTACATAAATTGTAAATAAACTCAAAATACCAAAATATTTAATTCATTATTAATATTAATGTAACGATTTGAGAAATATGTCTTCTTTATTTGTATCATGATATTCATTCTAAATTTTTAAAATAAAGAAAATTACATGAAAAATTAATTCTAATTTAGTTACAATTTTAAAAGATTAAAAATACGTTTTTGGAATCTATATCGTTTTTTAATTGAATTATTTGATCAAACGTGTCTATGGTGTATGAAATATTTTTTTCAAAACTTTGACTCTTTTCGAAAAAACGTGGTGCAATAACATTTTCATTATTTGGCCTATGACAATTGATACAAATGGAATTTTTTATATCAGAATTTAGACATGATTCTCGTTTTTCAATGTTGCAATATTTCTAAATTTTATTTAAAAAGTATTCAATATAGATAATTAGAATAATAATTATTATTGTTATTAGAAATACTTCGTTTAATAAATTTTCCTTAGAAATGAGTTGACTTTCCCATTTTTTAAGTTGATTTTCGAGTAATTTTAATTCATTTTGTTTATTTTTATTTTCAGCACTACAATCGACATTTCTTTGTTTTAAATTTGTAATTTCCTGTTTAATTTAATGAGCAAAATAAAAGAATAATATTTTTTTAAAATTTACAATAGACATGTTTTCGAGATCAATGCATTTCTTTTCAATTTCAGCAACTTTTCTGGAATGTAATTCCTGCTCAATTTTGAGTTTTTGAATGTTTTGAGATACCATTGATTGTTTAATTTCCAATCTATTTTTTTCGAAACTGATATGACTTTCTCGTTGTATTAAACTTTCTTTTTCTTTGTATAAAGATTTTAATAACCCTTCAACTTCAGCGTGTTTCTAAATAATTTTAATTACTCTTTTTTAATATTACATTTGTATACCTGATTAGACAGTTCATGTAACTTTTGAGATTCATTGATGGAAATACGTTGTTTGGTTTCAAATTCCATTTTATATTCGTCAAATTTAATTTTTTCTGCATTTAAATTCTGAAAATTATCTTTTTGAAGCACCAATATCTTGTTCTATGAAATATAAAATTTAAAATATATTTGATGAACCTTTTCATTTGATAAAAATTCACACTGTTTTACAAATTCGTTATCCATTTGCTTTTTTTTGTTATCTAAATTTTCCAAATCCATTTCAAAGTTTGATTGTTTTTGTTGACATTTAAATTTTTCCTTTTTTTAAAAATATATTAATAAATAATACCAAATACCTCATTCATTAATATAATTGTTTTAGTTAATTCTTGTTTCAAATTGTTCATATTTTCGGTCCACTCACTTTTTTCTTTTTTAAAAGTTTCACTTAATTTTTCAAAATTATTTTCGTATACTAAAATAAGTATTTTAGTAATAATTTTGCAATTATAATTATAAGTAGTAATTAGTACATTTAAATATTTTATCGCGTGATTCGACTTGTTTTTTTTCTTCAATTGTTAAATTCTCAGATTTTTGGGAGATTATATTATATAATTGTTCTAGCATATTTGTGTTTTTTTCTAGGCAATTTGATGCTGATACCAGCGTTCTATTTAGACATAATAAAACAATTTTTATTTAATTTAATTTTAATTTTGGTTGAATTTTTAGTACACATGTTGATCTCTGAGTTTGAGTTATTTTTTTAAATCTTGGTTTTTTAGAAAAATTTTTAAATATTATTTTACGAATAAAAATAATGGGATCGACCATTTGGTCTTATCCTACTTAAAAATGGCCTCTATGTACCAAATTATAAATTAATTATTAGTTTAATTAAATAAGCATCGTTTAAGTTTAAAAATATTGATTTATTGTCATTATAAATAAATTTTTTAATTATATTTTGTTCCTAAAAATTCCAGACAAACATGAACAATGTTCATGTTACATTGTATATTGTGTTATGGGCATTTAAGGTTCGGGTCACATTCCAGTTATACATTTGTTGGTTTGCTGAATTGAAAAAATCTAGTGGACTAAAATATATCTCAAAATTCAATGCCTGCTGAAAATTAACCACCCTATTTATATGATAGAATTTAATGGGTTGTTAATACTGATTATTTTATGCCTATTTTAATTACAAGTCGTTGTTTTCTGTTAACGTCAAGCATTCAATTTTTTTAGAATAAAAATCTTTGATTAATTCAATTTCTTGAGAAAATTCTTGTCGTATTTGTATAATTTTATCACTAAAATTATTTTTTTCAATTATATGACAAAAAAAATTAGAAATTAACCTTTTTTCTTTATTGAAATAATTTTCCAAATTCTCATTTATTAATTTTTTCGATTCATTCAAATTAATAATTTCTTGGTTTTTATTTTGTATTAGATTCTTCAATTTTTCTATTGTGTCAATGTGACTAAATACAAATGTCAATTATAAATGTTGCGTCAAAATTAATAAAATGACTCGCCATCAAACCAAGGAGAGGATTAGGGGTCAGATAACGGACCTACTCTTCCAAATCAATAAGTAATTTAGAATTTTTTTGACTCCAACCGTGTAGCGCTGAAAAAAGTTTTCTACCGACCATCTAATTCAGTTGTTTTTAAAAGTTTATCTAACAAAATTTCGCTATTATTTTTATTTATTATAATATAATTATACCAGCATTTCTGTTTTTACTACCAGTAAAATTAAAAAATTTTTTATTTTTGTAACATAAACTATTGCAGAGTTGCCAGATGTAATTTTATCCTAAAGCCTAAATGACCGCTAAATTCTTATTTTAAAAATTTGACTTTTATCGCACCATTAATAAAATTTAATAATATTTAATAAAAAATACCATTTTAAGCCCTTTATGTAAAACCCTTCTTATGATTTTATAGAAACCTTTTAATCCAACCCAAAAATAAAAAAGTCAATTTTACCAACCCTTAATTTAAGGTAAAATCTCTTTTCCTCAAATTTCCCGTAAATCGAAATTTTGGTAAACAATCAATTTCATGTAATTATTACAGTAATAAGTATTTTGATATGTCTGAGATTTATTGTAATATGTTATTCAAATTTATTTAGATTTTTAGTTATTCACAGAAAATTTTC
This sequence comes from Intoshia linei, assembly GCA_001642005.1. NCBI lineage: Eukaryota > Metazoa > Orthonectida > Rhopaluridae > Intoshia > Intoshia linei. The sequence continues at coordinate 5,391 of LWCA01000096.1, read as the reverse complement.
ATTAATTTATGCAATCAAATTTTTAATGATAATTTTTTATTTTTAATAAAAAATGTAGTAAAAAATTCCAGAACTTTTAATGTTTAATGAAAAATTTAAATAAGGTCGATTTATAATAATGTGAATAAGCATTTAATTTAATATTTTAAAATATATTTATCTCCCATTTTTCGTATTTTGAATTATATTTTTTTGTTATTTACATTACAATTGTATTAGTATCAAAATTACATCGATTCTTGCTCTCGGTATATTGATTCAATAAATTCAATCCGTTTTCTAATAAAATAAAATAAATTTAAATATAAAATGATATAATTACCTTGAAAGGTCGTTTAAAATATCTCTTTGTTCATCGAAATTTTGTTGAGAAAATTTGATAATTTCGGATACACTAGTTTCCGATAGGTTTTGATTTGATTTTTTTCCATCAAGTTGATCATTGACTATAACACCTTTCTGTTCTTTTTTGTCAATTTCAAAATTATAATCGTTTATTTTTTCAATTTTTTGACTTCTAAATTAAAAAGTAATAAAAAAATTTTAAATATTGATTAATAATTTAAAATTTTATATAAATATAAATATAGATATCCTGCAAATAACTTGTGTATAATAATTTTCAAAATTGCGGTAAAAATATTATAGTAAAGATGGTAACTTGAAAGTTGTACAAATAGTTCCAAATATATTCATTAATGCTGACTTATTCAATATGCTGTTTAAGACTATTAATGTTGTAATTAAAATTTATTAATTTGAATTATATTAATTTTTAAAAGTTGATACGAAAACATTAAATTAAATCTTTAAACGAAAATAATTCAAAAAGTCAATAAATTTTTTTAAATTGCGCCAATTTATAATAAATTGGAACAGGTAATATTTTAAAATTGTAATCTGTTATCGTCATATTATGTTAATATCATTTATCAGATAAAGTTATTGGAATTGAGGTATTTAATTTGAATTTGAAATTGAATGATTAATTTATTAATTAAAACAGTGGGTGGTTTTTTATTTTTTTAGAATTACGCTTTAGTCAATGATCCAATTCCTAATATTGCATTTAATTCATCGTCATCATCAATATTCTTCACCGGTTTTGATTTAATTGTTGATTTTTGCAATGTATGTGGTTCATTTTTCGTAATTTTGAAATTATCATTATTTTTTGGTTTATCTAAAATATAACAAGTCATTAATAATGAATTTTTTGAAAGCTTTCAAAACCTTTGTTTAAAGCATTTAAAGTTGATTGAAAAAATTCATCATCGTCTACATTGAATTTAATTTCGTGATTAACAGTGTTATTATTATCGACAAAATTATATTCATTAGACAAAAAATCATCATTCTTCAAGACAGAATTGGACGGAGCTTGATTAATTTCTTTAATTTTTTTATTTTCAAATTCAAAATTTTTATTTAATTTTGGTTCAATTATAGATTTTTTCGTTAAACTGTCTTTTATATGGCTATCTTGTGTGTTTTTTAATTTTGAATTTATATTTTGATTTAAATTTACAGGTACATTTGGTTCATTTAAAGGCTTTTTATCTTGAGTGATTTTTTCATCATCAAAATTTAACCAATCGTCGTCTTCAAAAATATCATTTAATGAATTATTATCGGATAAATCAAAACTTTTATCTAAATTAAGTTTTTTAATTAGTAGTTTGATTTAATAATTAATTAGTTTTTATATAATTTACCCATTTGGTCGTCAATCAAATTTGTTTTATTTGTTTGTCATAGATTTTATATCTAAACATTTTTTCTTCATAATAAACATTTTAATTAATTGAATATTTTCAATCTTTTTAATTTTTCAAAAATTTGAAACATTCTATTTATTCTATACTATACTACATTCTATACTAAAATTTTTTTATTTTTCGTTATTGAAGATGTCGAAACTTATTGAAATATATTTATACGATATGATTGAAATGAATTGATCCTATCAAGATGATTGTAAATATGAAACATGTTAAAAAACACAACAACTACAACTTTTATAATGAAGCCTATTACTAACTGAAGTTTTACGAAATTTTGGAAAATACTGTTTGTGTGATGCAATATAGCCCTAACTACCTCCCACCAAATTAGACTTGACAGCTATGATATTTCAAAATATACATTTTTTTAAATGTTCAATTTTGAGAAATGATGGGCCAATTTTCCAAAAATATTTTATTTATTTATCTTGAAACATTGAAAATTGTCGAATACAATACATGTATAAAGTTTTACATGAAAATCATAAGAATAAATTTTTTTTACGGCATAACGGAATCATTGCATACATTTGACTATAATAATCGAGTACGGGTTAACTAGGCTTTATTTATATACTAGTAAACTTGAAAAAAATTTTCAATTTTTTTAATTTTATTGTCCTACATTTCCAAAAATCTTAGCCGGTTTTAGGTCTGGTTGTCGTAAAGGTATTATCTAAAATGTAAAATATAATCAAATTATCTATACCAAATGTAGAATAAACAGCATTTGCCATTGCAGTTCTCAATGAAATTTATATTACAATGTACCTAGTTTAAGAATAATTAATTTCTTTCGGATAAAAGTATATTGTTGAGTTTTGGTTATTTTAACTGCAGACTTGATATTTCTTTCCATTGATATATAATTCCCACATGAAATTGAAAAATTGTTAAGGATAGTTGAATAGCTTTAAGATTAAAGACGCATATGTTTAATTGATATTTATTATGAAATGAAAGGATTAACTTGCATCCGAACAAAAGTATACATGTATCAAGTGTTAATTAGAACAATTTTGATAATTTGTTGATCGTAACTTTTAATTTTCATTGGTTTTACACCCACTTATTTTACGTACATAATTTATTTCATTGAAACGCTTTTAAATTGGTTGATTCGTTATACGTAACGTATTATGCACATTGTGATTTAATGTACACATTTTTGTTAATAATATTATTAAAATCTTTGGAATTACATTGTACATTTTGATCAATTTATAAAAACATTTCTGTGGCTGTGATTTTTAAATGGGAAGTATTTTATTTGTCAGTATAAATATTAAAATATCAGTAATAAAATGTACTTTGTCAGTATTCAATTACATTTTTGTCAATTTTTAATTTAAATACTGACAGTATATTTAAAGTCCTGACAAAATAATTTTTTTTACTGCCCTTTCAATTTAAATACTGACAATCAATTATTTATACTGACACCTTGTCAACTGTCACCTAAAATACTGAAGATCCATTATATCAATTGACAATTCAATATTTCTACTGACACTTTACGGATTAAAATACTGACGCGATAAATACAAGCCTTTTTAAATATACAATTGAATCTGACTAATATTTTATCTGGATCAGATAGACATGGACTAATTTTGATTAAATTTGTTGATACCATTTTAAAAACTTTTAAATTCATCTAATTGATAATAAAAAATTAAATCGTTATAAAAAATATTAAATGTACATTTAATTAAAATACAATCTAATAGAGATTAATGACATTAATTTATGAAATAATATGTTACAAACAATAACAATATACATGTATATAAAAATACATTTGATTTTATTTTCTGACCTAAAAAATATGATTATAAACTACTCAAATATTGTATATCCTTACTTATATAATATGCTAGGCAATATTTGTTTGTGAGTGTGTTACAGTTTCTTTCAATAAGTACCAGTCTTAGAATTTTATAAAGTCCATATTTCAATTACAGTTTTTTCCGGGTGTTAGCAAAATCAATTTCAACCTCCCAAACTCACATTTTACGGGTCAAAAAGCCCAATTGTCCTTTTTTTTAGAAACAAAAATAGACAATATACAACAAAATAGGTTTAAATTTATAATTTTATTTTTTCTGGAATTTATGCTATTTATGACAATTTTTAGGATTAGACTGTTTTTACTTTATTTTTAATATTATACAAACATTCTGTCTAATAAATTAAAAAAATGGGATAACAATTATTTTTAAAATTCTTTACGCAAATGTTAAAAAAACAAAATTAAGATATGGCAATTCACTTTAAAGTAAAAAGTAATGTGATATGACGGTTCCACCTGAAACAAGTTTGGGAACCACTCCTTTAAAGCATTGATAATAGTGAATAGTAGGATTTGTAAATTATATTTTCAACGTAAATTTATTTTTTTGGTAGAATAAAAATGTGCCCTCGATAGAGCTAGGTGCTGTTTGTACGTAGTACATAACAGTCAACCTAGTATAGTAGAATAATTGTACCTCTATTGATGCAAATAAAATCCATTATTTTACATCTCTTAAAGAATTTATCTTTTTTGCAGGATTTTATAATTTCTTTAGCAAAATCAAAACAAAACGTTTGAGTAGTACCTAAATTATTTTTTGTGTTTTTATAATTTCATGCAAAAATTAAAATTAATACCTATATAAATACAATTATTCTTTTTCCATTCACATTTTTTTATGTTTTTACATGTTATTTGATTAATTGACATGCAAGTATCTATTTTCATTGTGTTTTGGTCAACATTTACATTTCCTTCATTTCCCCAATTTATGACATCCGTGATTGGTTTAAACGTAAATATAGCTAAATAATTTTTATGATATTTACTTTAAATGATTATCTTCATTACTGAAATCAAACTTCGAAAAAATAAAAGAATTAGTAACAGTGCTGAAACTATCAAGCTCGAGGTGACCTTGAAACTGAAAAAGAAGCCACTTAAAAAAATTTCAAAGATACATAGTGTTATACAGCCCTATCCATCTATCCAAGGCTCTTAATTTGACACAAATTAAATTTTAAACACGAAATGTAGTTATAATATTCAAGAATATAATTTTTTAACGCTCAATTGGGAAAAATGAAACTCCTCTTTACAAAAATTTCATCGAGCCCCGAAGAGAGTTTTGGGAATGGTACGTTCGCCACTGGTTGATAGCCATAGACATATGCACACAAAAAAAATTTTTGTATTTCTCATCTATTATTTTCTCCATATAAATGCAATATTACAAAAATTTATTAGTGGTCCGGTGATTTTTATTATACTTTTTTCATTTAATTTTTCATTTTATAATCCAGGTAATAAAATCAATTGAAATTTTCACGTTCTCATTTATTTATTATCAAATTTTGGATCATCTATTGGCAAATTGAGAATATTTTTTTTAATAAACATTTGTGAAAATTATAAAAAATTTAAAAAGTAGCTAATAGCACAAAATAGTTGAAAAACTGTAAATGCATTTCGTCCTGTGTAGATTGTGCCGGGAAAAAAACCGGGACAAAATTCACGGGATATTTAATAATTTACCGAGATTTTCCGAAAAAAATTGAGACATACCTGTATTTGATTTATGTTTGTTATTAC
>LWCA01000474.1:0-26396 GCA_001642005.1 Intoshia linei | reverse complement strand
TTTTTCACAATTTCATTATTTTATTTTGTGTCTATTTCAGAGTCATTGATGTATGTTTTATATCGATGCTAAGAAATAGTATATAAACCAAATTGTTAATATCCTTAATAATATAATAATTTTGATATTTTACCTAATTTTATTTGTTTATTTATATAACGATATATATTTGAAATTTAGAACATCAAACAAGTTTCATTTTTATTGAAACATAAATTACGACCATACCAACAAGACGGCGTAGAGTGGATTTTAAAGCTACACAATAGAAAGTTAAATGGTATATTAGCTGATGAGATGGGCCTTGGAAAAACTATTCAAACAATTGCTTTATTGGCACATTTGGCAAGTTTCAAAGCAATATGGGGGCCTCACTTAGTGATTGTTCCTACATCTGTTATGTTAAATTGGGAAATTGAATTCAAAAAATGGTGCCCAGCCTTAAAAATATTAACGTATTATGGTTCTCACAAAGAACGGTCTGCTAAGCGAAAAGGTTGGACTCGCTCTAATGCATTTCATGTGTGTATTACATCGTATAATATCGCTATGCAAGATGCTACAAAATTTCGAAGAATGCAATGGCATTATTTAATTTTGGACGAAGCTCATCACATAAAAAATTATAGATCTCAAAGATGGCAAACTTTGTTGGGTTTCAAGAGTAGAAAACGTTTGTTATTAACGGGTACACCTTTACAAAACAGTCTGATGGAATTATGGAGTTTAATGCACTTTTTAATGCCTTCAGTGTTTGAATCACACCTAGACTTTAAAGACTGGTTTGATCAACCGATTAGTGAACTGATCGAATCTGGAAAGAATACAAACATAAAACAACTGACGACGCTGCATAAAGTTCTTCGGCCATTTATTTTGAGACGTTTGAAAGATGACGTAGAAAAGCAACTACCGAAAAAACATGAACACATTATAAGATGTCGAATGTCGAAAAGACAACGTTTTCTATATGACGATTTCATGTCTAAATCAGATACGCGACAGAAAATAGTTTCTGGTAGTTTCCTTAATGTAGCAAACGTGTTGATGCAATTACGAAAAGTGTGCAATCATCCAGATTTGTTTGACCCTCGACCAGTTTCAAGTCCGTTTTTCAACCAAAGTTTACAATACCAAGTCCCCACCATATTCCTTAATTTAACTAAGAAAAAAGTTGATGTTAGTCTACATAATTGTGATATGACGTTAACATCCATTAAATTTTTCAAAAACAAACGAAATAATGATGTTGAATTAAAAAACTATCTATTAAAGCCTAATGTTAAAATCGATATCAAACCACCACCTTCCAGTCCATTTTTAGAAAAAATTGCACTTCGAAGAGCTAGTAATAAACGCCAAAGAATACTTAGAATTGTAAATGCTAACAGTAACAGAATTTATAAATCCAATGCATTATATACATCCGATCTAATCAAATTTGTTACCATTCAACCAAAAACGTTTTGTCATGTTCCGTCCATAAGTGATGAAAATATTAAAAAATTCTCAATATATCATGATAAAGTAAAAAGTGATTACATAAAGTTCACTCCATCTAAATACAATTCCAAATATGAACAAAATGTGAATGATTTGACAAATTTGCACAAAGAAATTAAAAAAACTTCCCAGCCTTTTGATGCCTTGTGCATGTTAAAGAGTTTGATTTTTCCGGAAAATAGACTTATTCAATATGACAGTGGTAAATTACAAGCTTTGGATAAACTTTTACGTGATTTGCACAATAATAGTCACAGGGTTTTAATATTTACTCAAATGACAAAAGTTTTGGATATCTTGGAAATTTTCCTTTGCTATCACAACTATAAATATTTCCGATTAGATGGTTCTACAAAAATTGAAAAACGCCAAGCTTTGATGGAAAGATTTAATTGCGATGACAAAATTTTCTGTTTTATATTGTCGACTAGAAGTGGCGGTTTGGGAATAAATTTAATTGGCGCAGATTGTGTAATTTTTTATGATTCTGATTGGAATCCTACAATGGATGCTCAAGCGCAAGATCGATGTCACAGAATTGGTCAAACTAGAGATGTTCACATTTACCGACTTGTATCTGAATTTACAATTGAAGAGAATATTCTCAACAAAGCTAACCAAAAGAAACTACTTGGAGACTTGGCAATAGAAAATGGATCATTTACTACCGAGTTCTTTGAAAAGACAAACATTAACGATATATTTGAAAATGTTGCAAAAGACGAAATGAAACTTTATAAAATTTCTCAGGACGAAATAAATCGATGTTTGTTTGAGGCGGAAGACGAAGAGGATGTTGAAGCTGCCAAAAAATTACAATCAGAAGTCAAAGCTGATAAAGTAGATTTTGATGATGATTTTAGAGATGAATTAATAATTGAACATTCTTTAGAAAATGACGAATACAAGGTTTTACATTATTTATGTAATATTTATTTTAAAATTTAGTTTACACCCGTTGAACAGTTTTCGATTGATCTCATTGAATCCAGCATTCCAAAACCAGACGAAACAGTTCAGGTATTACATTTGTATGATTTTATCTTAGTTCTATTTTAGAACGATACTTTATATGAACCAATGTCTAAACGCGCCAAAAATTCAGCTTATCACACTACCAATGAACACCCTTTAACTTATGTGAAAACAAATAAAATGCAGGTATCCAAAATGAAAAATATTTATGAAGCTGTACCTGAACCTACTAAAAAACAAATTAAGTGTTCCCAATATTCTCACATGTTGGCGAGTGGAGCGTCTTTGCTAAAATACTCAGCCCCTAAAGAAACTCCTTTAGTAGTCAAAGTTGAGAAAAATAAGATTAAGAAGAAAAAAAACTGTAAAGTAAAAACTATTCAGCCACAGAAGTTTATTAAGGAGAATGTTGCTCAGACACGATCTAGGTCTAAGAACGTTAGACTAGACTCGCAACACGTGGAACGTCCACATGTCGATTTGCAAAAGAATCGCATTTCTCCAATTAAGATTTCAGAGACTAGTATCAAACCCAAACCAAACGTATTGAATACCTTTATACCAACACAATTTAAAAACATTCGAGTATTCAGATTGCCTAAAAACACTAATAGCAACCATGTAAAAATTATATCCAACTCTGCCAATTTTAAAAATTCCATTGGTAAACCCATTAACATTATTCGCCTTAATAGATCAAATCTTGAGAACATACCCTCAAGTTATAAAATTAGAATCATCAAACCATATCAGATAGCAAATTTAAATTTATCGAACCATAAAGTAAATTCCAAACTGAATTTAACAAAAAATTTGGATTTATCAACCTCTCCTTAAGATGCTTAATTTATATATACATATTGTAAATATTTTATATTAAACGTTTAAGTTGCCTCTTGTCTTGTAATGTGTGTAGGTGTGTCTCTAATATAACTTTTCAATTTTACCCAACACACATTACATGTGATTAGAGACACACTTATACACGTTTATTTAAATAATTATGTATATATAAATTTTGTTCTATTTATTCATATTGTAAAATCCATTTAATTGTGATGATTCAGCTTCTCAAGCTTCGCAACTTAATTTTGATTTTTTTTAAAAATTTTTTAATTATTATTCTTAATATTAAAAGTACAGCTGTATAAATAGGTAATAAAAAAACTTTCTTGATATTTTCTTAAATTTCAATAACCTACATAGTCGACTAATTACATGGCATTGATATATTATTATCGAATTGATCATCATCTCTTCGTTACGTGTAAGAAGTATATATAAATAAACATTTGTATTTTTCAATAATTTTTATGGCTCACCGAAAAAAAAATTGAATAATGTTTATGTGTAATTTTTCACCTTGTGTACGATTTTATCTAGAATAATTATTTGTCGCTTCGATGTTTTCTAATGAGTCGATTAATATCGTACATTATAATAATCTTAAAGTATTATTTTGTAATTAATGCCTTTAATTATCAAACGAAAATGGTAAAAATTATTTTTTACTGTGTTTCTCTTTTCAATTTCGAATATCAATTTATCTAAAACGTCATCTTCGTATTAATCGGCGTAACAGGTGTACTGGTGATTTGTAAAATTTTTTAATGGTGTTGGTCCTTTATTTTTTTCAGTTTTTAATGTTACTATCGCGTACAGCTCAATTTAATAGATTATGAAATTCATTTTGTTTTAGAGTTTTTTGAAAATACTTTGTCACCACAATTACATTAAGGTATGTATATTTATTATTTAATTTAACGTTTAATAGATGTTTCGTCCTCCCACTCCCGATGAAAAACCGAAAATAGTAAATAATAAAAATATGTTGTATCACAATTACAAAATAAGAGATCATGTCGGACAGCCTCCAGAAAAAATATCACAAAGTATAATATTTATTATATTGTTACATATATTTTTAGCTAAAAAGCAAAATGTTGGAAAAGAAATTACCCACGTTTCAAATTTGTCTACTAATCGTTGTCCAAAATCATTGTTTTGTAAAAACATCATTTTGACTTCCAATAAAAGGTCGTCAAATAAAACGAATAAGGGAATGCCGGGTCGTATTCAAATGAACAAACAGAATACATTTGTAATTGACAGGTGTCAATGGACAATTCAGGAAGACTGGGTTTTGAACTTTGTATTTTCAAGAATTTACAACATTTTCGAAAATGGAAATTGGCAAATCGTGAAAGATTTTGTTCAGTCTGTATGTGACAATAACAATAGATCTATCCGTCAAATTCAAAATAGATTGGATCATATTATAAAAATACAAGAAGAAGATGGAGACATATCTACCCACCCTCCAGGTACAAAGAAGAATAATAAGGCGAAAATTTTTCTAAATCCCAAAAAGGCTGGTGCTAATTATATTTGCGATAACTTCGTCACACTACACAAATTATACGCTGCTAGATTCACAAATGCTGTGAGGTTCTCTACTGGTCGTTGTAAGCGTTTATCTGTTTCTCAGGATGGAAATAAGCAACTCAATTCGGTTATGTTGCCAGATTCTGCAGAATATATTTCACCAGGTGACATGAAAGCATTTATGGCAAAAATGAAATTAGAAGAACACAAAAACTATATTAAAAATAAATCAAATAATGCATCAACCATGTCTGTAAAAGGGAAGTCTGTTCACATAGTTAACCATAATATCAATGTTATGAGAGGAAACCGACCTACTATCAAGCAAATTATTCCCAATTCTAATGTCATATCCAATTCATTTACAATTTCTAATAATCAAAAAAAATACCGACAATGTTCTACAATTTCCACCTTGAAAAATTCAAAAAAAAAAATGTTAAAACGGCAAAATTCAATGATTTTGGATCAATATCAAATGCAAAAAATGAATACATCTATTCATTTTCAGAATTCTCAAGATAATTTCATATCTCCATTTAAAAAACCGACAGTTTCTTACTCTAATGTTAATATACGAAATATACCAATTTCAGATAATGGTAGATTATCGAATCCCAATGTGGTATTATATATAAAAAAATTGTACTAATTTTTTTAGTTTAACGTAAGGATGAACCGATCGGATACTGGCTATCGTCAGAATAATATTGTTAAAATTAATACGATACGTAAACCTAACGATCATATGCAGAATAGAGTGCAAGGTAGTTTTCTATGTTCCATATAAAATTAAATTTAATTAGCTCGTGTAATATCTACTAGAAATTTAAGGTTTTCCAAACCTCAAAACCCACAAAAGAATATACGTAAATACGTTTATTATATTCTATAGATCAATTTTAGCTAATTCTACTCCGGGGCCAATACACATTGTTCGCAATATTCAGAGTGGACCGAAGATTGCAAAACGTTTTAGTGTGCAGCAGTTTCGTCATTTGTTAAAAAATCAACAATTTATTAATAATAATGACCCGAGGAAGGATTCGTCATCCAATATCATAACAATTTTACCAAACAAAGGCCAACCCACGAATTCACATAATCAGTCTTTTGTATGATACCATTTAAACGTATATTTATTTTAATAGATACGAATGGCTACTCCGAAACAACAAAAAAGTAATGTATTTACTGAGCAAGATGAAATTAGGACGTATTCTCCGAATTCTGAAATTGTTCCAATTAATGCGAATTCGCAGAATTTTGGTTCCAAGATTATATCAAATATGCAACGTGTATCGCGTAGCAGTGGATATGTTATTAATAATTCTGCGAATTTTGCCTCTTCTGTTAAACTGAAACCAACTCAAATTGATAAACTGTCGCCTCAATCTACTTCTCAAATTCCAATTTCAAGACAACCACCTGTTCAGTCGTTCAACCAACCTCTGAAGTTTGAAACAAGTGGAGCCACACTGTACAATAATTTTGTTAAAACTCCTATTAACCGACCGCGTTGTAATTTGGACAAACATTTGACTCTACGCAGAGTGCTTAATACTAAGACGGACATTAAAAACTATAAACCTCGACCTAATTAGTTTTAATAATTTGTATATTATTGTTTATTATATTTTTAAAATGTTACAATTTCCAAAATTGCGTATGTTGCTGAAATAATTTCAATTATTCCACTTGCCATTGCCAAATGTAATGCTTCACCGCTTTTGTAATCCAAAGCATCATGGCGTGTTTTATAAAATGAGGTAGAAATTATCATAAGTACGCCTATTTAAAAATGGTTATTTGGATCCGATATATAAGAATTTAGATTAATATGTTGCTAATCGACATATATTATATAACCTTTTCAGAGCGATAACCCTTTATCATAAAGATCTTATGTCATCAATTACTTAGTTAATGTAATGAAACTCTTCCGTCCGTTTAATTAGTCAAAATGTTAGGTTTGCTTTTATGACAATTCATATTAGACTAATGCACTTCTTAATTCAGCATGGATGTATCCTCCTTTTTAATGTTTATAGAAAAATGATTAGAGTAGTTTTCCCAAATCAGTCTGCACAAAACTTAATTTGAAAACATGGTATATTTTCGTACTGTGGTACACATACTGGTGCGATCCTCAAAGGGTTAAAAATTTTCCTATTAATTTCGTTTTAGTGATCCCTACATTACAGTATTGTGTAATGGCGTTTTACCTGATAGTCAAATTTTATCATATAAATACATGATTAATTTTATTGTAAGAAGAATAACTCAATATCTATGCACTGTTATATTTTTTGTATGATCGATGTTTGTAGACCCTGGTTTATAATTTAATTTTTGTCTCCAATACCACTAATATAGCATGCCAATTATACGATTCGTTCCGCTATTGAATATTTTAAAGTGGAGACCATTTTGGAACCAGTTATATATTGTCTAGAAAAGATTACCAGATAATAAAACGAGAATTGTTGCGCTAATCAAAGATATTTTCCTCTTGATACCCATCCTTGTTCTATGATACATTACATGACTCAAAAGAAAAGGCACTGCCGCGAATGCAAATATATATGATATAATTGCTATTGAAGTATACAGAATTTTATAATCTAAAATTTAGAGTATAACTTAAATATTAACCTGTTGTCCAGATATCATCTATCGTTTCACATATATTATCTTCGCATTCAATCCACAAGTTCATGTTTTTATTTTTAAGTTGGCTCCATTTTGGAATTATTGTTGAAACGAGCATGAGGCAAATGGATATGGTAAGAAGAAACATTGAAATTTTTCCTCTAAACGTTGGATTTGTACTATGATCAACTTGTTCTGACATGAGTTTAAATAAAATTTAAAATCTAATAACAAAAACGGTTGATTGATTTAGACAAAATTCTATAAATAATCCTTCTCAATAAAAATTTTACAAATGAAATGAATATATTTATTTTTTATATAACAACAAATTAAATCTTTAATTGTTGTTATCACTCGACTCTAAACCAAAATATAAACATAGGTATTTTAAAATTTTTACCGGACGAATTTAATGCATTGTTGGTCATATTTAGACATAATTTGTGAATATCTAAAAAATTGTATCAATTAAAATTAAATTAAACCTTCATCTTCAGAATATTCATCAAACAAGGAATAATCGTAATTATTAGTTTGTTGGTTTGGGGTTTGTGCAGATTTTGTTCTTATAGCTAATAAATGCTTTTTCTGTAGTTATAAATCAAAATTATTAAAAATTTTATTTACCTGCTTAAAATTGTCTTTATTTTCATTTTTTTCAAAAATATTAACACTTTTAAAATTATACGGGGTTGTGTCTGTATTGCTACGTCTAAGCGGCATTTTGATGAAATTCATTTTGCTCTTTTTAAAACTATAATATTGATTATAGCTTATATATTCTAAAAGTGTTACTCAATATTTTTATTTAAATTGTAGAAAAGTTTCGATGATATCATGGATTTTAGCATCGTTTTCCACTTGTACAACATGGCCATTTTGCCAGAATCAAATGCCTTTTTTAAATAATTAAAATTAGAAAGATTTATTTCATATTTATTTATTTCAATTGTAACATTTAGGAAATTGTTTGTTTCCGCATAATTTATGATAAAAATAAAAATTAGGAAAGGATAGATATTTAATTAATTGGAATATATATTTTTCAAAATGTTAAATTTTAATTATTAAGAAACATATACCTTATTTCCCAAGCATATATTGAGTATAATTATAATTTTATTCAATTTATCGTTGAATCCAAATTCCGCCAGCGGTCCATGTCTCCCTAGAACTAAATAATAAATCAAAATATTATTACCTATTATAAAAATTATATAAATTACTTATTTCTAGTAAATCAAATATTGTATTGGAAATGTTTTCGTCATTACTGGTATCAATTAATGGCATGGGTGTTTTACATATATCAGTCAGTTGAATTAATACATTATTGATTTCTCCAGAATATGATAGTTTCTAAAAATACATTACATGTAGTTTTATAAATAACATGGCTTAAAATTTCGACACTTAAATAATTCATCTGGCCTTTAAAACTTTTTTGATCGTTGGACACGTGGTCAACAGAAAAGGTAAAACTTGTTATAGTAAATACGATCTGATGTTTGAAATTTGCAGTCTTAATCCCAAACTATATAAAAACTTATTTTGGTGGTAAAAATTCTAATTGTTGCATTTTGGATCAATCCAATAAGAAAAAACTGAAGTATGCTGCAGTTAATACTCTGTAGTACAATTATAATTATTCATCAAGTTTTACATAAATAGCGATGTGGAATTATAACGATGTTGGTAAAAAATTATCATCTTAAAATGAATCAATCTGAAGGCAAGAATCAACCAACCTGCTCAAAATGTTTACCTGATTTATGAGATATGATGCAATTAATCATGTAAGACTTTCAAAAACTCAAATTAGTTGTCAAGTGTGGAAAAAAACAAGAGAATCATTTGAGTTTAATCTATATTTATGAATTATACATTTTAACTTTCATTTTTGTAGAGAAACATTAAACCTCCAATGTTCCCAAAATGAAACATTGGTAACTTCGGACTACGAGCTCCTAAGAGTAAAATTTTTTGTAGATCCCTTAGTTAGCATATATTTGACAAAAAATGTGAAGTAAGAGTATATATAACCACGCCAATCATGAACGGTGGGACAAAGATTAAATTTGATTTTTTTAGTATTGATGAAATTTGCATTGAGCATTTTATATAAAATCAACCATTTTTTTCTTACAAGTATTCAACAATAAGAATTAAAAATAATACGTTTTTCAAATTTAAGAGAAGTTTCGAACGGTTCTTTAATTTTGTAAGATTCAGTACCAATTTTCCTCTAGCACCCTTGGTTATATTCTAAATTTTATGCTACGATTAAAAAATAATTTATAAATAAAAGAAACAAAAAAATCAGAAATCATAAAATATACAATTATTTTTGAAATAATTAATTATTTATTTTACCTGTGACTTCAACCAGTCATCATCTATCGTCATTAAAGACTTGTAGTCCAAAGTTTTTAGTAAAGAATGATACTTGTGAAGTCTTAAATGCTTTAGCCAAACCAATAAATCTATAATTTTTAGTTTAAATATTTAAATTAAATCAAATACTTGTCACGTTGGAATAATTATTGGTAAGATTGTTTGGTTTGATTTGATAAGTTTCATCTATTTTTTAATATGATGTACAATGTACTATAATGTATAAGTAATATAAATTGTATTTACTTGTAAATATTTCATTTTACATCAAATACAGAGTATAATATGGACCGTTGCATTTCGGTAAATTAATAATTAACAAAATAGAAAAATTTTTTGTAAATATGTAGGTATGTCTTTATTTTTAAGTTTGATAAGAAAAACAAAATTAAAACAAATATTGAAACCCTGGTAAGCATACCTTATTTTAAATAATAGTTTAAAATTAAACTAGCCACATATAAAACCTTGATATTATTTAAGACATAAAATACATTATATTTTATTACTCTCTTCTGTAAATGCATCAGTGTAAGAACGAAGCACACTGGTCTGCCATAAATTACTACTTTGTCTTAATAAATTTGAGTTGTTACATTCAAAGGATCTTGAAGCTATTTCTAAATTTTTATAGTATTTATTGTAATTCTACAGTTTTAACATATTTTAAATTTCAGCATGCATGATGTTCAATTTAATTCAGCGGTTCCCAAATGAAATATTGTATTAAAAATTACAAATTATATCAATTTAATAACGTGTTATTCGTATAAATCATGTCAGCATTCAAACAAATTTTAATACATATAAAAGTGTATAAGTAATCATTTTAATTTTTTAATATCCTTTTTCTGATCTTTATTACGTTTATTTTTTTATTGGCGTGTATTGATTAATTTGGTATGTCTGGTGGAAGAATTTGGCGTTTTAATAAAAAATTTAGCTTATTTTTCAATAATTTGGCGTATATTCTATTAATATGGCTTACGAAAAAATGGGCAACCATATATATTAATTTTATTTTTACTATTTATTTTTTTCTTGAATAGGAATATTTAGATTATTTTTGAAAACTTCCCTTCAAGGACTTGGTTAAAAAAATAAAGAAAATTTCACTTCAAGGGTTTGATTAAAAAAACCTTTAAGAACCCTCACCTTTAAGGTTTAGTAGAAACATAATCTGAAATTTTCTCTAATGTTTAGTAAAAAATTACATTGAAAACTTCCCTTCAAGGGCTTGGTTAAAAAAAATCTTCAAAAACACTTTCCTTTAAAGTTTGGTAAAAAGATATAAGCTGAAATTCTTTCCTACAGTTTGGTAAAAAATTAATGAAAATTTCCCTTCAAAGACTTGGTTAAAAAAATCTTCAAGAACCCTCACCTTTAAGGTTTGTAAAAAAATATTCTAAAAGTTCCATTTTCCATTTTGTTCATAGTAATAATAATAAAAACTTGTTCATATTATATAGTGTCATATTATGAACATGTAGACTTATTTAGCGTTTCCCTAAATTAAAAAATTACGAATAATCTGAAAATGAATAAAACGTAGATATTGTGAATTTAATAATGATGGGGAAATTATATAGTTTGAGGAGACAGGTTACTATTACTATTACTATTAATCATTAAAATATTGATAGATTCATGAATATTAACCTGTGTTCTCAAATACCTTTTTTGAATTAATGCAAATGTAGCCAGTGAATAATAACAAAACGTTTTATTGTGAACAGAATAATGTAGTGTTTTAATTCTGCCAGCACACACTTAATAATTTATAGATTGATAAGGTTTAGAAAAAATATATAAACATTGACTAAATATTATTTTTTGATAATTTTCATTTTTTGACCTTTATAATAATGTTAAAATTCAGTGTGCGTTAAAAAATTAAATATTTAAACATTAAATCCAACAAAATATGAAATTTATCAGTTAAAAAACTGATAAAACGATAAATAATATCTGCTTTAAACTGATAAAACTACTAAGGGTTCAAATGTTGATAAATGTTGTTATAAATAGTAATAACAAATTATTTTTGTAATTTTATCAGAATTTATGATAAAAAAATTATTCGTTATCACATGATCATCTGCATACTTTATAGCATTAATGCATTGTAATAAGAATTCTAATATTTTTATTTTCAATGTTTGAAACTAAAAAATTAAAAATGTATCAAAGAGTTGACAAATAATGAGAACTATGAAAAACTGCTTACAATATCATACGTTTACAGTTACACTATCAATAAATCGATTCATACTATAATTATGATATACAAGTAATAATTACAAATAAACGATGACACTACATCACATTAAATTAAAACTTAGATAATGAAAATAAATAATTAAATAATTAATGATAAAAATTACCTTTACTATGAAAACTTTTCACCTTTTCCTCAAAATTTTTGCGACATTCAAAATTATTCTGTAAATTTATTAAATACGTGTACCACTGAGTACATTCATTTTTTTCGTCATTTGGTATATGGCTAAGCATACTTATGTACAAAACAATCATTTTAATATTTTCAATAATTTTAAGAATATATGACGTTGATAATAAACATTTCATGGAATCAAATCCAAATTCCCACAAATCATTGGAATTTTGAAACATGTTGCGTATAATAAACAAGTAAAATTTTCGTTGTAGCGTTTCTTGAGGTTTTAAATATGGAATTAAAGTTTTAAGATTAACTATAATCTTGAATTTCTTGTTATTCACTTCTAAAATACGATAGTGTATATATGATTATTTTAAATATTAAATTCTTTATTACCAGAAAATTTTAGAAAATCCTCCGTGAAACCATTCAACATTTCTGGTTCAACTTGCTGATAAATGCATTGAAATATATTTTGAATTTGGTCTAGTAGGTGAACGTCGGATATATTTTGATAAGATTCCATAAAATGCTGAATTTGACATATTATGTTACTATTTAATCCAAAATTTGTAGAAATGACATATTTACAATTCAATGAATTTATATTTTGATATTTTAATTCAAAATGTTTCAACAACAAGTTACTCGAACTTTGGTCAATATAAAACAAAAGCTTGTATAGCACCATCACCTTATCCGCTTCGCTTATAGCAACAAACGTGTCAATCAAATGCTTATACTTGTCCAATTCCACTTTCAAAATTTTCTCCATTTTCAAAATGGTTTTGTTTAATTTAATATTTTAACGCTGTTCAATTTTAATCATTCGTGCTATTTCTATCTCCAATGAAATTAGATTATATATCAATAAATTAGATAATTTAACAAATTCTGGTTAGTTTTGCAGCATATCTAGATCACATTCTCTCGTCTGATACATGTTAATATAGTTGATACATTTTAATCCACAATTCAATCGAATAGCCATTTTCTATAATCAATAAAACTACAGATAATCAATATATTACTGCTTTCCATACATACAATTTACAATTATCGGGAACTTAAGATAATTTAAATCTTTGTTTAAAATTTTATCTTTATTGCCCATATTAATCAAAATCCACTTTGTACATTATTCTATTTGATTTAAGCTTTATTATATCATTTTCAAAATTAGAGTATTTAAAGGGGTTAACTTCACAGAATGATATTTAAAAAATAAACAGTTAGCTAAGCTTTAGTGAATATTCTGATTACTGTTTAGACTCTATTGTTTTATATGAATCTGCTTTTTCTAGTGTGAAGACTCAATTCAAAAAATAGCTAAAAAAATTATGTATTTCTGTAATATCTGTATTTGCATATATATTATTATTACCTTATCCATTAATTCAGGAGTTACCACACTTCTTTGACGGCGTATCGGTAATAAATTACAAAATTAGACGAAGTTACTAGGCAACTTAAACAAATTTTTAATAAGACTGATTGACTTATAATTCGTTAAAACTTTTCACCAACCGGAATTTGAGAAACTCTGCATTGATACTCTCAATAAGAATTTATATAACACTGATTAAATTAAATTCATTTTATGTAAATTTTTTAAATAATAGTAATTCTCTTTAAATCTATTTACAAATAATAGTATAATCTTTATGAAAAGAGTAATTTCTTACATTTAAAGTGAGATTACAAGGGTGTTGCTAAAACTGGGACGTTAAATTTAAGAATTCTCTGAGGGATTCTAACATCTTTCAAGGTTTAGTAAAATTGGATTTTGAGTTGATGAAATTAAAAATAAATTTTCCGCCTTTTATGACCCAATTAATATCTTAGTACCCTGAATAGGCTTACTTTGATTAAAAATGAAATGTAAAGTTTGAATTGATAAAAATTATAAATAATAATTTACGGCATTCATTTATTTTCGTAATAATATAGTAACTTTTAAATAAACAATAAAAAATGGTCTAGTAACAATATATTATAAATAAGTTGACATTAATTTCCAATTAGGTAATTTTTAACATAATAATACACTGGTTCTAATTTCTAGAAATGCGACCAGCAGATTCAATATCTTCAATTTCTTGCTTTGGAGTATCATATGGAGGTGGTAATTTAAGGTGTTCAACGGGTATATTCCAAATATCCTTAGCATAATCACATATTGTTCTATCTGATGAAAATTTTCCAGATGAAGCAATGTTATAAATGCACATTTTTATCCATTTGGATTGGTTCTAAATTTTTACATGATAATTTATATCATAAATACAATAAACGTTATTAATTTTTTTATATTATAGCAAATGTGAATATAGAAATTATAAATATATATTACAACATAATCTTTTTCTACTTGTTTTTGCATGTCAATATAAGATTGATAATCGGCTAATAATTTAAATCTAAAATAATGAATAAAATAAAATAATGAATAAATAACCTGTCATGATATAATACGGAAGAAATGAGAGGTTCAAAAACATGAGTATCTCCATCACTGAAGAAACCTCCCCTTATAGAATAAATAACATCCCGTAAAGTAATATTTGAATTGTAATAATCCATTGGGTTATATCTAAACAAAAAATAAATAAATAATTGTAAACGTTCCAAAAATGTTTACCCCTTTTTATCTAATTCTTCGACTTCATTGACATTCATGCCAAAAATGAATATATTTTCCTTTCCCATTTCCTCCCTCATTTCTACATTTGCTCTAAAAATGTTAGCAAAAAATTTAACAATTATTACCCATCAAGAGTTCCAATAGTGAGTGACCCATTCAGCTAAATGTTTACATTTAATAAAAAAATAATCATCAAAACTTTGATACCTGAAACTTCATATTTCCCGTCCCAGAAGCTTCTGTTCCAGCAGTAGAAATTTGCTCAGATAGATCAGCGGCCGGTATAACAATTTCAGCCAATGAAACACGATAATTTTCTATAAACACCATTTTCAAAATACAATTAGTACGTGGATTATTGTTGACAACCTTTGCTACCCCATTAAAAAGTTTTATTATCAATTTAGCCGTAATATATCCTGGTGCAGCCTAAATATTAGCATATATTTTTTTAATTTAAAATGGATCACCTTTCCGCCCATAATGATAGTCCTAGCTACAAATTCTCTATTCGGATGAGCCAAGATAGTGTTGTAAAGTGTAATAGCATGAAAAATGTTTAGTAGTTGTCTTTTGTATTCGTGAATTCGTTTAACGTGTATATCAAACAGAGAATTTGGATCTACAGTAATATCAAGATTTTCATAAATATATTTTGCTAATCGCTTTTTATTAGTCTAATAAACAAAATAATTCAATCAATTCAATCAATATACAATTTTAGCTTCTTGAACTTGACTCATGAATTGTTCGTTATTTACAAAAGCCTTCAATTTTTGTAAATCTGATAAATTATGAACCCAATTTTCTCCAATTTTCTAAATTTTTTTAAATATAATTATTAATAATATGAAAAATTAAAATTAAATATAACATGATTTGCTATACTTTGGATAGTTTAATACAGTGATCACCAAACTAGGGCCCGCGAACTACAAATCAATTACAAAATACACCGGTAATATCTTACAAATTATCATATATCATCGACATAGATTTTAAATATATACTATCGACTTGTCATTTATAAATCATAAAAAACTTATTTATTTTAAATCGTAATTTTCCATCTGGCCCGTCGATTTTTTTTGTAGTTATTCCGGCCCCCATGTCAAAAAGTTTGGTGGCCACTGGTTTAATAGGTTTAGCGATTCCTCAAAAAATGGAAAACCAAAAATTATTAAAGAGTATAGCAAATGTTGACTATTAACATATTCTTGACTTGAAATTTTAAATTTTAGACACAAAATAGTTATGATATTCAAAGATATAATTTTTAATGGCCACACATTTTACAAAAATTTCGTCGAGCTCCATGTTTTTTAGTCATCATTTTCAAAAGAGATTCTATGGGATTTTTTTTGTACTTTATTTTCAAAAAAACTTTTTAACAAAACTTTTTTCCCCAAATTTTAAAGAGGGTTTTTATGGTATTTTTTTAGTATCATATTTTCAAAAGAGCGTTTTTACGAGAATTTTTTTGTACTTTATTATAAAAAAAACTTTTTGTTAAAAAGTTTTTTTTCCAGAGGTTCAGGTAAATTTTTTTAGTAGAATTAGAAAAGTCCACCGTCGGCAAAACTAGGTTCTGTTTATAGGAAATACAAAATAGCCAAGCTAGTACTATATATTATACTTATGTATATAAAAATAAAATTTACTTCAGTAATGAAATGAGAGAGAGAAGGATTGCACAGCATAAGCCACCGTCGAGGGGTTATTCCATTAGTTTTATTTTGAAATTTTTTAGGCCAAATGGTATAAAAGTTTTTAAATCTAAAAATTAATTTTTAAGTTGATTAATAATAAAATACCCAAAATAAATTATAATTTTATTGTATTGATAAACAATTTTAATTTTTGAAAGGTACTACAATTTCAATTTTAAATTACACTAATTACATAGTTTTTCATGAATTATGTAATTAATGAGTTCAAATACAATTAAAAAAATCAAAGTTGCGATAAATTACGTTTTAGTTTTAATAATATTAGAATGTATTTCTGCGACTCCATTTATTGCATGTGATCCAACAATCGATAAATGTGCCATATTTATGCTTTTTACAGGGGATTCTTCAACAATCGACATATCTCGAATCATATCAAAATTTCCAGGATAAATTTTTTTTACTTCCTAAATAAATCAAAAAAATAGAAAAATATTTAAGACTTTCAACCAATTACCTCTAAAAATCGTGCATTTATATCATAAATTATTTGTAAATGACGAGGTAGAACTTTTTCCAGAAGAGACACTTCCCAACTAATGTCAAAAAGATATAAATATATAAATAAATACAGCGATATAATATAATGTTTCCATACTTTGGTTTTGGAATCATAATGTTTTATATGCGTCAAATTTACAAATTTTATATTGTCAATATTTGATAGTTTTTATACAAAAATGAAAAATTTTTAGAAAAATTTTCTCGCACCTCCGATACTCGAAAATAGCATTTACTGTTTATTTTATTAATATGACATATTTTAAATTGACTATATTTAGTTGATAAAAATTTAAAATCAATACCGTTCTAGCGCTTCAGGTAAAACAGTATGGTTAGTATATGAACAGGACATTTTAGTACACCTCCATGCCTAGTATGTTTAAATATTAATCACTAAAAATGTTTAATTACATCCTCATATGATATTCCTTCTTCGTCCATTAATACTCTCATAAGTTCTGGTATAGCCAATGAAGGGTGAGTATCATTTAGTTGTAATGCAACCTTAATGTATATAAATATCAACAAATAGAGAAATAACAACCAAACTATACTTTTACGCTAATTTACCATGAACTAAAATTACCTTTTCAGAATAAACATCTGTCCATAGTTTTTTTCTAGAATGCAAATTTTTCTTGTATGCATTTGTGCCTTTAAATTTTCTAATAGTATCCGTAACAGAGGCCGCCACCAAAAAATATTCCTGTTTTAAACGTAAGGCTTTGCCAGAAAATGCCTAATAAAATATTATTTCATGTTATGTATATTATATGATTAACACGACTTATCAATTTTTAAATCAAGTATAAAACTCACAAATATAAAAGTATAACAGTCGGCCCAGTCAGATTAAAATTGTAGAACCCTATATACACATTTAAAAAAAATTGGACAAAACCATATAAAAACCTTTTCTAACATCAAATTTATTTAATTAGAATAATCGGCCCATCACAGCCCTCTCATGGCCATGTGTCCATGAAATTTTTATTTTTTTCATAGTCACACCCATTATAATATTAAAAATATACATTGTCATTTGGATACAAAACTTTGCTAATATTTTCGGCTTGAGTTTTTTCAATGACAGAATCAACATATTCTCCAACGTTAACTAAATTGAATATCAAATTTTGTATTATAAATATATGAGGTCAGAAACTGTGAGGAATAGTATTACTTCTTTAATTGTTTTAAAAAGTGCAATGATAAATAATTATTATTACAATAATAAATGTGCACAATTTACATTGTCACACTAATAATTTATTTTAATAAAAATTCCTTTCATGACCTCTATTATAAACCTTACATCTTTCAAATTCAAATGCATTATTGGCTTTAGCTGACCACAAACGTAATGTATTTACTACATTATTTCTGTACCCCGGAATAGGTGTATCGTACGGTACTGCTAGAATAGTGACATCTTTTTTCCAAATACTTTTTCCATTTATAACTTCCACATATCCTCCAAAACCAACTGGAACCGTGTACTCTGGTCGAGCTCTAAATATTACTGTAATCATAATTTTATAATTTTACATTTCAAATAATACTAAAGTGTGGATATCAATTTTATTAAATTGATGTTGGTTTGTTAGTCCAAAAAAATATACATAATATTTATTAAACATACATTGTCTTTGTCAAATTTAAAAAAAATACAGGTTAATTCCTGGTTAACGGAATAATTGGTCCTAAAAGAAAATGTCATTCCATTTTATTGGAATTTTTTATATATTATGTATACATTAAAACAGTGGTTCCCGATTGGTGTTCAAAATTATAAGTCTGGGGTCGGTGACATTCAAATATAATATAGAAACATTTTGATTAACTTTTGTTTATTTTTATGCGAGACTTTTTAATATTTTTTACAGTGTTTCTACATGTTGATTATCCCAAGGCCTAGACGACCGCTAAATTATTATTTTAAAAATCCCACTTTTATCCACCATTAATAAAATTTAATAAAAAATAACATTTCAAGCCCTATGGAAAAATGCATTTTTAACGATATTTTTTTGAAAAATTCGATTTTACGAAACCTTATGAACAAAATCCACTTCACAAACCACAAAATAAAAAATCCAATGTTACCAAAATTTAAGGGAAAAATACCCTTTTTCCAATATTTTTTTGAAAAACACGATTTTACCAAATTTTATGAGAAAAACCTCTTATTCCAACCACAAAATAAAACTCCAATATTACCAACGCTTAAGGGAAATATCCTCTTTTTCCCATTTTTCTTAAATAACACGATATTACTAAATCCTATGATGAAAACCTTTAATTTATTCATTAATGTTTTATATTTCATGTTTCCCTTGGGGTCTAAAAAATAAATATTTTGAAAGTGTGTCTGTACATTATTTTAACCGAGAATCACTGCAATAAAACAATGAAAAAATAAAAATATTTTTAGTTTCATTCCACTTATTATATTTGCAGGTCATTTCATTTTATACAATTAATAATCAACCATTATTATCATTAAAAAAAAAAATAAAATGTTTTACGTATCTACAGCTTTTAATTTGAACTGAAATTGTTTTAGTATAATTATGATGCTAGTCATTTTAAGTAGTTAAGAATTTTTGTACTTCAGAAAAATTAATATATAGGTATATATAAAGTATATATAGAGTATAGATTGAAATAATTTTCAGTATGGACAAAGCGTGACCGAGCCATCAGGAGTCCCTATCAGATAATAAAATAATAGGGTCCTATCTCTGTTTCTTAATCTTTAATAATGAACGGTTAATCTAAGTCACTTTAATGAATATAATTTAAAATTTCCATAAAAATTAAATAAATTAGATCCAAAAAGGTTCAAATTAAACTAAAATATTTCTATTAGCATGACACAGTGTATACCCATAGGGTTAAATCCACCGCATTGCCACATATGATATTTATTACGTATTAGTACGACTTTTTCATAAAAATGGATTCATTTCATTTTAGTCATATTTTTCAAAAAATATAGATCCTTTCGTATTGTTAACATCACACAAACAAATGATAAAAATATATATGGACTGATGTTCATAAAAAGGGCGTGCATTTATTGTGTCAGTATTTTTCTTACTGATTTTTCATTATTGTAGATGGTTTGTCAGTATAAATAATTGATTTTCAGTATTTAAATTAGAAAGGCAGTAAAAAAAATTATTTTGTCAGTATAGGCACCTAAAATACTGACAAACCATCTACAATTCTGAAAAATAATGACAAATCAATAAGAAAAATACTGACACAATTAATTAACATATTAATTGACATAATTTTTTCTCATAAAAAAATATTTTCTGGTGTGAACAGCATAGAATATTTTTAATTTTTTTGTAATTTGGTTTCTAGATATAATATGGTAATATCTTAATATTTCAGTTTTAACTTGGGTCTGTAGTGGATGATATAATTATATAAAGTATTTCATAAAATTAACCTAATTATTAACTTAACAAGGATAATAATAAAGACAAGTGAGAGATATA
The DNA here is from genome assembly GCA_001642005.1 of Intoshia linei. Taxonomy (NCBI): domain Eukaryota; kingdom Metazoa; phylum Orthonectida; family Rhopaluridae; genus Intoshia; species Intoshia linei. Next base: position 5,693 of record LWCA01000474.1, on the reverse strand, counting down.
AAAAAGATTAAAGGGATTGACATAATTACATAATTTGGTTTGTTAAATACTGACAAATTAATTAATCGTCCCACCAGCAGCAAAACAAGGAAAAATTAGTAAAAAAGGTCAAGAGAACGACCAAAAAGAGCTACTAAAGCTCTTATGTATTAATTACATGTAATTGTATTTTATAAAATAAATTTTCAAAAACTAGATTTTTAATTTTTATACTGACACTCCAAAATCATCAAACTTACATTCAATTTTTTTACTGATAAAATATTATTTTATAAAATGTGTTTATTTCTACATACTTTTTTGTTAAGTTACTTACAATTTTCGATGAATACTGATCTAGTTAATATATTTACTGACAAAAATGCAATTATGTACTGACAAGAAAGCAATTAAAAACTGACAAATATGTAATTGAATACTGACAAAATACTTTTTATTACTGATTTTTTAATGTGTATACTGACAATTTTATGTTGAAAATACAGAAAATTTTTTATTAAAAAATGTCAGTATTTAGTTAAAATACTGACAAATTAATTAATCCCCATAAAAAGTAACTACCTCGCATCAAATCATTGGTATGAAAAGGGGTACCTTTTTACCATTAATAAATCATAAATTCATAAAATGTATCTGTACCGCTCAGCCAATTCTTTAAAATTTAATAATTTCTACAAATAAATATTAGTAATGTGCAAAACTGCACCACCAGCACAAAATTTTTACTGACATTATTTAACCCATTTTATCAAACATTATAATCAGACATTTTGTATAGATTATTATTATTAATAATATATAAATTTAATAAAAATTTACATTTCCCATGGATTAGCACATCGTAGCCAATCATCAGCTTCCTCATGTTGCCACCCATCAATGATTTTTTGAGTAAACAATCCGTAATCGTAACGTATACCATAACCAAAACCAGCTATACCTAAAGAAGCCATCGAATCTAGGAAACAAGCTGCTAAACGACCTAAACCACCATTTCCTAATCCTGCATCCACTTCAACTTCTTCAATATCTTCCAAATTTAATCCCATCTAAATACATAAAAATATATCAATTATAGGGTTCACTATCTTATATAAAATGGTATTATCAGATTATATTTAAATTTAAATTAGTTTTGAATCGTATAATTATATTTATAACAGTATCACTATTTCACTTTTATTTTACTTTAAACGTCGATTCATAAAATAGTCAGTACGTTTTTAAAACCGTACAAATCTATCTATAACAAATATTTGATATAAAATACTTGATACAGTGCATCATCACATATACTTTGTATTCCCAAATTTAATAATGTATTTGTTAAAGTTCTGCCCATATAAAATTCTAAGGATATGTAGTATACTTTCTAAATTATATAAATTAAAATTAAATTAAATCGTCACAATATACATTTAAAGTAATTTAAATGTAATACTAATTATTTCATATGATATAGTTCAAATTTCTGATTCGGAACGCGTCCGTTGAAGTAGTCGTTTCCAAAAAGTTTCCTTGGATGCGCACATTTCACAAAAAAATCACGATAAATCAATACAATATTACAATGAAAATTATAACGTATATTTTTTTAAATTCTCCAACCTGTTTGATTTTCAAAAAAAGGCAATTGGGGTTTTTAACCTGTAAGATGTGAGTTTGGGAAGTTGAAAGATATTTTCGAACACCTCCAGAAAAAACTGTAATTGAAATGTGGACTTTATAAAATTTTAAGATGGGTAGTTATTTAATTAAAGTTGAACACACACACAAACAAAAAGCGCGTAGCATATTATATAAGTAAGGATTATATTGTAATGTATTATAATTAAAAATGCAGTTAAAATTTTAAACTTTTAGGGTTGGTAAAACTGCATTTTTCGTTTTAGGGATTGTTAAATTGGATTAATCCCTTAAGGGTTGGTAAGACTGAATTTTTCCCTTAAGGGTAGGTAAAAGTGGAATTTTCCCTAAAAGTTTGATAAAACTGATTTTTTCATTTTAGGATTGATAAAACTGGATTTTTCCCTTAAGGTTTGGTAAAACAGGAATTTTCCCTAAAGGGTTGGTAAATTTATATTTTTAGTAAAAATGATTGGATTTAAGTAAAAATGGTTGAATTTAAGTAAAAATAGTTGGAATTTAGTAAAAATCTTTATAGAAATTGTAAAAGTGGGTTTTTCCTTAAGAGTTGATAAAATTGAATAGTTCACATAAGGGTTTGTGAAAATGAATTTTCCCTTTAAGGTTGGTAAATGTATTTTTAGTACAAATGGTTGGGTTTAAGAATATTCTTATTAAAAATTTAAATTGATGGCGCCAAAATTTTAAAATACCCATATCGTGAAACCCTTCTCTACAACCTACAGTAGTGATTCTTAATCGGTGCGCCTCGGCGCACTTGTGCGCAACGAGTAGAGTTCAGATGCGCCGCAAAGAAATTTGACTTTATTTTATAAATTTTTAAAAATTAATGTCAAACTTTTACTTTGAAAATTCTTGATGAAACTTTTGGTATTTATTATATTATTAGTATTTATATTTATGTAAATAATATATTGAACATCAAAAATGTCAACATTTCATTATACATCAAATGTTTTTTACTAAATCATTAAATAGAAATATTTTTGTATTATTATTATGATTTTATATTTTTATCGTTTTTAATCGTTGCACATTTTCTAATATCGATGTGTTTTTTTATTAACAAAATTTAAGGTGCGCCAAAATCTTTATTTTATTATATTTATTTCACAGGTGCGCCCTAAAGTAAAAAAGGTTAAGAAACACTGATCTACAGGTATAAAATATTTAATATTGCAATGAATTTTTTTATGATTATAACAATTACTAATAATTATTATAATCCATGATACACAGTATAATAATTATTATATATCGTAATTATAATTATCGTATTATAATTATATATAATATATAATAATAGTATAATGTTGGGGTTGGCAAACGTCGCAGCTCGTAAAATCGTCTTAAAAAAGTAAAATCCGTATAATAAAATTTTAATAATGTTTTTCAATGCTGAATTTATTTTGAATTACTATTCACAATATTGATCATTTAACATGGAACAACTGTTTAATATTCTAGTTGCTCATTCTCAATAAAAACTAAAGCAAACATACATTTTATTGATATTCAAAAATAAAACATTTTATAAATAGACCATCAGTATGGATCTAATCAAATTGTCTATCAAGTCAATCACAGTCTGTTGATTTGAGTTTATAAAATTTGATCATAAATTTGATCAATCACTATCTGGTCAATATTCTGTTAATTTGAGAACGTTTGCACAACATGGATATCCTTTAAAGACATATGACAAAAAAAACATTGACATTATTAAAAATGACAAAATAAATTATTAAAATCTAACTTAAATTTTGCGTTAAATTAAATTAAACTTAAATTTCCGATAATTCGCGGATTGAACAATTCAAAATATGATAGGAACATATTTGTTATAAATTCCGTTTTGTGGAATCTAGAAAGTCGTGGCCATTATACTATGAAAAATAAATAATAACATTTTTACATTTGTAATTATTCCACAGATTTTATACAATCGTGATTATTTTAAAAACAACTTGAAAACATTAATGAATGAAATTGATTAGTCCAAGACTAAACTTTAAGTCAATGTCAGTAATATAAACTAGATTTTATTTGATTTAAATTATCCAACTGGTATAAATTAATCTAAAAATGTAATAACCTTGGGATCTTTCAATTTGTAATGTTGCAGTGTTCTGATCCATCTACTACATAAATGGTCTCTAGCAGCATAAGCAGCCGCGTAAAAGTAGTCGTGGTCTGTCGCTACATTTCTATCTTTGACCAAATTATAATGTAGATGTCGATTAAAAAGATTAATAAATGATTTAACATCGTCATAAACAGCAATCCCTAAACAGAATAAGATTAATTAAAAATAATTACCTCTAACACTAATTTGTCTCAATTTTTCAGGATCCAAGACACTTTTCGAGAGGTTTGTAGTTGGATTATTTGACATGATTGGTAATTTAACTGATAGCTGGTAGACAAATTGAATGAATATAAAAATACTAAAACAAAATTAGGCTTATAGAGCATATAAAATGTGTAAACAAATACGAATAGTCAAGTTAGTTACACTTATGTAAATTGCTTAGATAGTTTCATTAAAATACTATAGTAAAAATATACTTTTACTTTAGTTAAATTATTTAAAATTCTTAATAAATGATTTTATAGTTAAAATGACTTCAATTATAATTATTAAAAATAATTGAGTATAATGCATATAAATTGTTCGATTGGTAAATTATTTTTATAAACGAAGCAAAAAATGAATATACTCTACAAAATCATTAATTCTATTCAAAACATACTCTATATAATTATTCAAAAGAACATTCCAGTGTGGACATTATTTTGTTTAAAATAACAATTTAAATATTGATCAATTACAGAAGAAATATTAATAAACATTAGTACAAATACATAAAATGTAGACGTGTATTAACGGGATTACAATTTTAGTAAAATTGAGCTACACATTTAAATGGGTGATGCATTGGAATATAGTAAATTATGTCATTTAAATTTATAATGTTACGATATTATCGATGTTTTATTGATTTTTAGTGTTTTATGATAATTTAATGTGTTACTTATAAGTACTTAATAAATGTAAATATTTATTAATTTCTTTACATTGTATAATATTTAACAGATTTGTGAACAGTAGCAACAAACTAAGCGGGGCAATTTACTGTGGGCGAAATAGTGAACCACTTTTTTAAAGTTCAAATTTTTTCATTAATTTCAGTTTTTCTGTATAAATAGGGATGTATCTAGACATTAAATAAATTTGGGGTCAAAAAAAGTTGATCAATGATCGTATGCTTTCAAAAATTTGAAATAAAAAAATAATATGCTTGTCGGTGATGTAACCTCTAGAACCGTGGAGCAATGCGAAAATTTATCCTTTACTTATATAAAAATGATGGTCTGTGCGTTACTGTTTATTTAAAAAATACCCAATTTCTAAAACAAGGTTTAGTAAGTGATGTTTATATCTCAGTTTCAAAAAAAATAATTTTTCCAAAAATGAGTTCTTAAAAGTCAAAAACCCAATTCACCCTTTTTTTTAAAATAAAATTAACCCCAAAATTCAAAAAAACATTAATTATGGGACGCGTTTTAAGATCATTAACATTGTCGTAAATTTCAGCCTCAGAAACGCATACCTTCATGGTCAAACCATTAAATTACCTTTATTTTAAAAATCAAACATATTTGAAATACTTTATAAAACATACTTTGGAATAATTTTTAAATTAAGCAGTTAATAAAGATGTGCCCTCGTCAGAGCTAAGTTCTGTTTGTACGTAGTACATTACAGTCAACCTAGTTAAAGTATAAAACTATTCGTGTCCATTCAAAAGATCGTAAATCAAAAGATCGTATTTTATTTTATTTTAGTTATATATTTATTACATAATTCATTAACTAGTTATAGTTACCTATTATAATAATCCTAATTTATATCAAAGGCTACGCGATTTTGGTTTGTGTGTGTGTTCAACTTTATTTAAATAACTACCCATCTTAGAATTTTTTTAAGACCACATTTCAATTACAGTTTTTTCCGGGACGTATATTAAGATAAATTTCAACCT
>LWCA01000661.1:0-20977 GCA_001642005.1 Intoshia linei | reverse complement strand
ATAACATATATGATTTTAAGTATATATTTTTAAATAGAATGTAATCACTTTAATATAATTCATATAATCTATATACAATAAAGTTCACAATCAACGCAACAGATTTACATTATCGTTTAATTACAAACTATTATACTACAAAGTATTAAAGTTATTTGATTTATTCTTATTTATTTTGAATTACGCCAAAATTACTACAATAACTAAAATTGTTAGGCAACATAAACTAATCAATATTTAATAAAATTAAAATATTTTTTTATAGATGGTAAATATTAACATAACAGTACTGTAAATATGACTGTAAACTAGTGTTGTCAAGTGTACCGAAAATTTCAAAACAGGTTTTATTGGAATGTCGATTGTCCATTTTAGATATTAAAGTAACCCTAGTTAATTTCATAACTGCGTTGAAAACATTTTCAAAAAGAGAATCCCTGGAAGGGTTTAATAAAGATACTTTGGAATCACACAAGCATACGGGACTTTTAATTTTATATTATTTCACCAATTTACTTTTTCTTAATTTTCCATTAAATCGAATTCACGTATAATAACGAAAATTTTAGTTAAATGTAGATCAAAACTGTCGACATATGAGTAGTGAACCAATCTTATAAAAATAAAAAAATTAGTCGAAGACATTGCCAAATATAAAAAATAATAAAGATTAATTAAAAAAAAATTATAAAATTTATTTTTTTTCAATTTTTTTAAAAAAATATTTTAAGAAAACCAGTGCATGAAGCATTTCAGGATTTAGTCGATTTTGTATTGATGAAAAAACTTAATTTTTTCGACATGTAAGTTATTACTCCTTTACTTTACAGAAAGTATAATCATTCCTATTCAATTTGGCAACCGATAATTATAATGATTTTAAAATATATTTTATACTAGGGGGACTGTTATGTAATACGTACAAACAGCACATAGCTCTGAGAGGACACATTTTTATTATACCAAAAAAATAAATTCACGTTGAAAATCAAACTCAACAATCATACTATTTACCATTATCAATCATTTAAAGATGTGGTTCCCAAACTTGTTTCAGGAACCATCATAATCTAATTCTAAGACTGGTAGTTATTGAAATAAACGGAAACACACACACAGACACTCAAACAAATATTGTGTACCATATTATATAAGTAAGGATTAATTAATTAGTTTTTGTTTATTTGTAAATAATTTAATAAAACATTTACCGAAAAAACCGGTTTGACAACACTACTGTAAACATAAAACATGCCTTAAGGTTAGTAAAATTGAATTACTACAATTATACATTTAGTAATGCGTAATTATTTGAAATCTATAAAATTTAGTATGACAAATTATTTATATAAGGTTATAATTGTAAAATTTAGTTTTTCTTTGTATAAAGGGTAATTGAATATTTATATCATATTATTATATACACTATTCTCTCTACAATTTTCCATCTATAATAATAATTTATATGTTTTTTCTAGTTTTCATTCTACTAAATTTTTCAATGTTGAACACTCAACTGTTGAGTTGTTTAACTGTATCAAAATCCATACTTTCGGCAAGTTCTCTTTCGATTATAAACAATGTAAAGTCCGATAATTTAACTGAAACTGATGTTACTAGCATAAAAAATAATAAATGTTAATGATAAATGATATACATAAAACGTAAACGATGGGTCCTAAAAAAAATTATTAATTTTTCACAATGTTAATACACGAATTAAAATATTTTAGTGGAACATTTGTCACGTCAGGGGCGCCGCCCCAGCACCCACATAGATCAGCTAATGGGTTGTAGGTTCAATACCATGTCAAAATTATGTATGTCCCATTATTATAATGCATTGACAAATACAGAATTAATATAATATTTTACATATTTTACGTCAATATAAAATAAACATTTTAATTATACAATTAATAAATTAATATAATAATTTTTTAATTTTATAGGAATACAAAATGCCAATTTAATTATAATGAAAGGTTAATATAAGATTAATATATTTTATGATTGACTAAATATACCTAATATTATTAATTGCAGACTTATTTCTTATTTTGTAGAAATTTCTGATAATAATACAATAAAAACGAATGGTAAATAAAATTGAATATTTTAAATGCACACTTATAATTTATAATTTAGAAATATTGGAACAAATAAAACATCAAAATCGCACTGTGATGCGTAAAACTATCATATTAACCAATATATTATTTTATTTTCACTATTTTATTAAACAATGTAATTGAAATGGGATAAAAATGGAATTTATTTACAAATTAATTAATTAATTTTTTTTTATTTGTTAATTTGATAATTTAGAAAATTTTACAATCGTGAACAATATAAACAATGGTAATTTTATATTCTATCAGATGATTACACATCATTTCAAGGTACAATAAATGGTAAAATTTAATATAACATTTTTACATGAAAAATTACAATTAACATGTAGTATGTAGTACATGTAGATCAACTATTGTATATGTATTTTTCTGAATCCTAGTATAATCTGTTATTTCTGATAAATGCCATCATAATTATAGGATTTCGAAAAATTTTCTCAGTATTCCTAATTTATATATTTTAGATATTATAAATAAAATTTGTGAGTTTTTTTATATTTTTTTTTTATTTTTTTATATTTTTATTTATCTTATTGTAGCAAAAAAAAATTCCAAAAAAACAATTGTTATAGCTGGATGTATTAGTGTCGCTTTAATGTTTATTTTCATAATAATGGGAATCGTTTTATTCAAATTGCACAAAAACGGTTCGTTTAGTTATTATCAACGTAAATTTAAACAAAAAAAGACAGAATACGATGTAAATAATAATAATATGCATGGTGTAGTCATTAATTTTACATTATTTAGATTGATCAACAAAATTTCGAAATAACTGAATTATCGGGAAGCCCTTTAGAATAAATCAAAAAATTATGCAATAGATTATATTTATAAATAAAATTTTTATTTTATTAGCAACCAGCTTGACCATAATGTAGTAGTGATTGTGATTTCCAGGGAAAAATAAAAAATTTTTATTTATATATAATATAGAAACGATAAAAAAATTTAGACACCTTAATTAATTTTAGATACAAAAAGAAATTTAATTAATGAAATAACACGAATCTAGATTAAAATTTACAAATTTAATTAAAAAAAAATTTATTTATTTTAGATTGTTGAAAAATTGTTTCAAAACACACATAATATTGATAGATTCGTCTTTTAAACGCGTTCTACGTTTTGTAACAAAATTAGAAGCAGTAGAGAAATTTTTTTCATTTTGTGTTGACGTAGGTTGAACAATCATAAGGGTTTCTTTTAATTTTAACAATCTTGATGGTAGCGTTCCAGTTCGTAACAACTCAATATTTTTCAAAATAATATTGAAAAAAGAGGTAATTCCCTTAAGCGTTAGTAATTTGTGGTTGGAATAAGAGTTTTTTAAAAAAAGTATTGGAAAAAGGATATTTTTCCATTAAGAACTAGAAAATTAGATTTTTTATTTGTAGTTTGATGAAGTGAATTTTTTTCATAACATTACGTAAAATCGGATTTTTAAAAAGAATATCGGTGTAAGTCAATTTTTCCACAAGGGCTTGAAATGGTATTTTTAATTAAATTTTATTAGTGGGGGGATTTTTGAAATGGTAAATTTTAAATATTATAATATAATCATATTTATATATAGTTATAAATTCTCTATCGTGCCAACTTTTTCTAAAACCCAAGAATGGGTTGTTATAGAGAGAATAGGGTATATGCAAAGAATAGAAGAAAATTTGAGCAAATTTAAACAAAAATTAGCTAATTATTCATAAATAATAATTTTATTCGATTCCGCATGCGGTTCGCGGGCCGTAGTATGCCCACCGCTGATCTATGCGTAATTAAAAAAACATATTAGTTTCAAACATACCTATGGCGAACTACTAGTGCCGAATATACCGTATCCGAGATCCCTACGAATATTTTCCACGGAATCTTTCATCGGGATTTCCACCAAATTTTTTTTAAATGGGGGCATCTATTTACTAATATGAGTATTACAAAATTTTTTCAATATCATAACTAATTTGTGTTAAATTTAAACTTAAGTTACATTTATAGTTAAGTAACGATTAACTTTTTTAAAGTGGGAAATATTTCGGGCAAATGCCGAAATCGGGAGAATTATAGAATTCTACTATACTAGATCGATAACTTAGACTCGAAATAAATAAAAATTAACCGAGAGAATAACGTTGGTTTTACTATGAATTGAAGTGAAAATTTTATTTATGATCCGACATGTTTTATTCGTATATAAAATTTTTCATTTATTTTGATTGCTTGTAGGTATTGAACGTAACGATTTATTTCAAAACTAAATTGGAGTACTAAAACCACTATTTTAATCACCACAAAGTTTTTATAGTCGTATTCAGCTAAATTTTTATTTTTACTATTGTAGATTAGTAAATTAAATGATAAAAATTCACTAATACATGAAAATATAAATGATGATATAATCGTATTCATGTCTAAATTAAACAGGCAATTTTTCCCTTTTTTAAAGGACGGATCTTCTATAGATAAGATATCAAAAACACATGTGAAGGTAGTAAAAAACATGAACTCCAATACCACCAATATTAAATCATATTTAAAAAGTTTCGAGGTATAATCTTTATAATTATAATTATAGACATTAAATGACGTAACATAACGTATGAATGGTATATTGAAAATTGGCAAAATTATTATCTCTATATTGATAATCTGAGATAAAATATCAATACTAAATATATTAAACACCATTTTTGCCAATTCACTCATATTTTTATTTTCTTGGATTACATATTTTTTCCTTTGATGTATGATTTTATTTGGAAGTTTGTTTGAGTGTAAGTGCAATATCATTTCGATATACAAAATCATCAATATTAATTTGTGAAACGGCATATTCTTTAGTAATTAATCGACTTCTGACAGGTGTTATTTGAATGGATTATCTCTAGTTATTTATTAAATTAATAATCTGAACAAATTACTTTGAATATCTAATTATTTCAATAAAACAATATTTAATCAGCATTAAAGTTATTCCAATTGAAATAATTTTAATGTACACTGTACAATTTTCAACTTTACAAACTTACGTTTCCACGGATAGTCTGACATTACCTCGTTTAGTTTTTATTTTATTAATGTTTAAAGTTCTTATAATTTTTCAATTTTTCAATTTATCAATAATTTTTCATTGATAAAAATTTTTACTAAAAACAAAAATAAATAAGATAAAATTGAATTTAACATATTAACATAATATTGTGTGTATAATATTAAAAATAAACTAAAAACAGTCCAATTCTAAAAATTGTCATAAATAGCAAAAATTCCAGAAAAATTAAAATTATATAAAATTATTTTGTCATTTTCAATGTGATAAATTATCATATATATATATTAGGAATGTGAACGAATTTTTATATCAAAATTTCACCTTTCCACCATATGAAAATTTTGAAAATATTCATTTTGCACCCAATCTTACCTCTCAACTGTTAAAAAAACCCTGAGGCATCGCCTCTAAACTTTTGAACAATGTATCGCTCACAGTAACTAATATATGACAATTTTATCTTAAAAATATTATTTTAAATATAAAATTTTTTATACAAATAGCTATAAAGATGCGCAAAATTATCGTCTAGCGAATCATAAACGCCGAATTGATAAAAAAACCGATTCCAATGAGAAAACTGAATAAATACAAAAAAATATAAATTAAATGTATTAAATAATCAAATATAAATTAATTTATTTTCGCAAAAAAGTGAAAAAATTCACACCCCTAATATTCAGTATCAATTTAATGATGATAATGATATTAAGTTAGTCTGCGATAAAGTGTGGTCATGCACTAATTTATAAAAAAAACACTTTCATTCAATTTCATCCTTGTGATAATCCATAAATTAAATATTAATATTTTACGATACAATATATTGCAATAATAAAATAATATTAAACAATAACTATTATAATAGTCCTTTTTTAAATAGAATATAACAGAAACCGTTAGTGCGGTGCCGCATTGTCTAAAATAATTTAAAAATGGCTATTAGTAAATTCTAGATTAATTGAGCTTTTAATTACAAGATTAGTATTAATCTAACGGCGTTTTCTTTAGATTAATTGTTTCGGTAATTATAATAGAAATAAACAAAGATGAAAGAAATTTAAAATAACAAAATATAACACTATAAATATACAAGCATAATATTGAAATACATTTCATAATAGCTATTTGTCATGGCTAATAGCGACACGATAATTGTTTATTGACGCGCGACATTAACAAAAGTTAAAATTAAGAAATTAATTCATATAAACAAAATTCAAGTGTCAATTTTAACAATTTTTAATAACTATAACGTACAATTATAACTGGTATACATGAAAAATTGTAATATCGTGTAATTTTATTCAATGAAACATCTTATTGGATCAGAAATCATTATCTCTTCTTAATTATGATTTATGAATAGACCACGCCTCACATTAAAAAATAGCTTTAGGCTGTGTATAATGTATCCATCCTAAAGGCGAATTAGCCTTATTCCCGAGGCTGAATGCAAGAATAGTAATATTATGTATATAAAACTTTGAAATTAATCGACAAACTTTTCATTTTAAATTATCAAAATTAATTTGTACACAATAATTATTATTATATTATAAATTGCTAGTTTTATTTGAAAATACCCTGAAACGGTAAAATGAAAAGATATAAACAATTAAGGTATCATTTCTAATATGTTCTGCATATAGTCGACAATAATTAAATCACATTTTTTTTAATAAAATGAGTTATGTGTTTTTTATTGAATTAAGCATCGACTTTTTCGTTTTTTTGACGGTTTTGTTTGAAAATTAGTGATAAAAATTTCTAAACGTTTTCGACCAATTGAAAAAATAAAGTTTTTTGAAATTATACGTATAAAAAGGATCAATTATGCCTAAGGCTAAATAACTTAATCATTGTCCAGTTGACACTTATAAAATTTACAATGTGTCATTTGTGTATATTTTTAAAAGTTTGATTTACAATACAAACACATTTCATAGAACCTTCAAATATAATTTTTAAAATTAAAAATTTACAATGATAAATTTAGTAATATGAATGATGTCACAAAAAAGAGTAAGGATGAAAGTAAAAACTACCAATCATCCAGTAAATATCTGAAAAACCAATATGCTAATTATTCAGATTATAAATTTTCAAATTCAGAATCTATTGAAAGGTTTAATGAAACAAGCTTACAAAATTCAAATTATTCTTCTCCTTTTGGATATCCAATCGATTCTAGAAATGCATTCAAACCTGATTTGGAAATACCACAATACTTTAATCATTCTCAACTTTCAATAAATATAAACCATAAATATCAAAATCATCCATTCTCTCAATTTAATTCAAATACAGTTAATAGTTATATTAATGGAAATGTACCGTTTTCTAATCAAGTTCCAAATTGTTTCCAAAAATTAAATTTAAATGGTCAAAGTAATTTTTTATTTATTAAATTTAGTCATTTTTACTCCAGTAGAAAGGATCGTGGAGGGTCTAACCGCCATATGAAGGCACGATCATCACAACCATGGCCAAACTTACTAAACTCGAGGTCACATGAAAATAAAAAATAGGTCCATAAAAAATTTTTCCGCAATCACAAATTTTCTGAAAGTAGTGTAATATAGCCCTAGCCACTTATCTAAGATCTAATTTAATATTTAATTTGGGAAAATTATGCCCCCATTTAACAAAAATTCCGTCAAAGCTTGTTCCCGAAGATCTCTGTACGGTAGGTTCGGAACTGATTACAGACCGACAGAGGACAGAATTTTAAACTAATATAATGTAGTGCTGTTTGATAAAATTTTCGTATTTTGGGCCAATTTTTTTTACTTCGGATGGTAACACAACACTCAAAAAAAGTTTAACAACTGATGAATTAAAGTCTAATTGTAAAGAATGGATAGAGAAAAAAAAATTTTATTTGCAACTAAGGCCTACAAACCTTCATTTGACTTTCATCTGATTTGGACCCATTTTTGGCTCTCCACGGTCGTGTATGTAGTTAGTATAGTATATTTTGCAAGGTATCTGATCGTTTAGCTATAACAGAATTGAGTATATATTTCAGATACTAACATGTAAATAAGAATAATTTCAATCTAAATAAGAATTTTACTAATTTTTATTAACCGCGCAATCCAAATTAACAATTAATTTAATCCCAAAATAAAAAACGCAAGATAATATATTTATACTAGGTTGACTGTTATGTAATACCCACAATCAGGTCCTAGCTCTGCTGAAGGCACATTTTTATTATACTTAAAAAATAAATTCACGTTGAAAATCTAACTTAAATATACTACCATTCACTATTATCAATCTTATAAAGGAGTGGTTCCCAAATTTGTTTCAAATGGAACCATCATATTACATTACTTTTTACTTTAAAGTGAATTATTCTATCTTAATTTTTTTTGTGAAGTCGTCACTTATTTGGATTGAAATTTTTTGTGTGTGTTAACAGGAACCAACTGTACCACCTGTAATTTTTTTTTAAATTTTAGGGCTGTTTTCATTTAAAAAAGAAGGGTAATTTGGGGTTTTTGCCCTGAAGATATAATTTTTATGATTTTAAAATCCGTATCAGCGTATATATTTTTTTAAATTCTCCAACTAGTTTAATTTTCAAAAAAAAATGACAATGGGAGTTTTTGACCCGTAAGATGTGAGTTTGGAAGGTTGAAATTTATCTTATTATATGTCCCGTAAAAAACTGTAATTGAAATATGGACTTTATAAATTCTAAGACGGGAAGTTATTTAAATAAAACGTAACACACACAAAAATCGCGTAGCATGTTATATAAGTTAGGATTAACATATTTTACCATACACCAGATATCGCAATGTCATCCCATATAAACTCTGGGATAATAAAATATATTTGTCGTTCATGAAATTTTGAAATTATTCAAGGTTTCATGGAGACCACCAAAAATTGTATTTTAATTCTTTGGAATGTGTAACTTTTCATGAAGGATTATGGATACACAGATGGTATAACCGCTTTAATACCAGGGTCGTGGAGAGCTTACAGGGAATCCGTGCTAAATGAAAATCCTAGACTCGCTACATGCAATTTTTTATAAAAAATTTAGTTCCTCCATCCATTATTTAGCTTTTTTGCAGCATTACCCTGCTAGATTAAAAAATTTTTGTTCCACAGTACTAAAATCATTTTCATATTTTCTATTAATTTAGAATAGTAGGTAGTAAATTTAATAGTATTGTATGCGGCTTCTCTATATTTTATGTACCCAAATTTTGTACGATGCAAAAATATGTTAAGAAACCCTATTAATAAGGAATTATTAATTAATCTTACTCAAAAAGAATATTATATTGATATTCATGTAAACTGAAAAATTTTAGATGAATATTCACAACTTTCATCAAATTTACCTTCTGATTTAAATCTAATTAATAAATATGAAAGTAATCAATTTTCTCAATTTAATTCAAACGATTATATAAGTGGAAATAACCCAGAAACAAACCAAGTATCCAATTCCTCTCTTAAACCAAATGCAAATAATCAAAGTAAATTATATTTATTAAATTAAATTAACATTGACGCTTCTAGATATACTCATACCTTTTGGAGGATTGGACCGAATATCACAGGTTATTTAAAATTTCAATAAATTTTTTAATTCAATTACATTTTTTTAACAGATGGTTGTCTTTTTCGAATTTCAAATATAGAGTTCATGACTTTTGATGTGTAGAATAATTACACTCTAATTTAAATTTAATTGAATATTATAGATACATTCTGACAATTCAAATCAAAAATATCACTGGAATTATGCAAAAACAAATGGAGGTAAAATTTTTCAATTTTAATCATTTTTTAATTAAAATTTTTAGTCTTGACCAAAAAAAATTCAAAATCTCATTGTTTAATTTTAAACGAAAAAATCAGTCCAAATGATACATTTTCTACTGTCCCAGGTCGCATGTCATTATTAAGTTCAACTTCAAAATATAAAGTGAATGTTGGTGAAATACAACGCAGACTTTCCCATCCAGAATGTTTAAATGCATCTTTACTTGGCGGAGTTTTAAGAAGGTATTTATCATGTATTTATAGACAAAAGTTGAATATTTACACTTTATTTGACCAACAGTACATTAAATTGGGTTCAATGAGCAAATAAACTTGAAAATTTCCAAGTACATTAAAAATAATTAAAATGTTAATGTGTGGCGCAATTATACACAATATAAAATACGATCACCGTTAATATGTGAATGCCTGTGGGCAAATTTACTTTAAATGTTTAATTTTTAAATCCAATTTAGAGCAAAATCGAAAAACGGTGGAAAATTTTTAAGAAAAGAACTGGACAATATTGGATTATCTATCGCAGCGGGTAGAAGAAAAGTTGCTCCAGTTACTTTATTTACTTCTCTTGTCGAAGGTTTGTTTTCATCTTTTTATATGCTCTTAATTAAGTTAATGGTATTAATGGTATTGATTGATTGGTTTTAGGTGAAGCACTCAGACTTGCGCGAGATTGGACTTATTTAAATGATAGCTCATTTCCTTGTAAAATTCTAGCCCAAAATAAAGTTAAACCATATTCTTCTATTGAAGACAAAATTTCTCTTAAAACAAAAATAATAAACATTCAGTATGGGAATAAAAAATTTTTTATATTTTTATTTAGAAAATATTTACAAGAAATGATGAATAATTTAAAAGAGTGTTCTAATGTTTGTACTTCAAATCCTACCACACAAAATATACTCATGGATTATAATATTTTAACACATGGATTTGGATCACCGGCAATTATGTCAGTTTTGTCAATTTTAGACCGACATTGTGCAGAAATCACTAAATTGTGTGAAAAAAAGGCTACCTCTGAAAATGACACCAGTATAACCGTTAATAATCAGAATCATTCTTGTTCGTCTTTTTCCAAATCATTGTAAATATTTGTTTATTATTAAATGTTATTATTCTTGATATCCATAATTTTATTAATATAATACATAAAAATGTATTAGAATATTAAAATTAAAATTTTAAATATAACATTCAATTTTAATAGATAATAAATTTTTACTTTTAGCATTTTAAATTATAGATATATGTCGTAATTAACAAGTTATAACTTGGAAAATTATGGGTTGCTTTTGATACTCTGGGGAAATAAAAATCTAGTGAAACATTTTATAGATGAAATAAACTTTAAATGTTAATTATTTATTTTTTAAATCACAGCATTGAGATTTTAATGTGTTTTTTTAACGTATTTTTTATGTGTTATAATCGAGTATGTTTCAAAATAAAACAATTAGTTAATTAATTAACATATGGCTATCAATATGGCCATTTATTTCAAACCATTTCAATTATCGTAATATTATTACAACAGTTAAACAATTTGTATACTTTTACGGTTAATTTAGTTTGACACCCTATTCTCTAAAATTTAAGAAATAATCAAAATTTTCTGCCTCAAATTTCGTTTAAAAATATTTATATTATTACTAATTTAATGCATGTCATTATTATAATTTTTTGGTTATTTAACAAATATGTATGATAAAAATTACAAGAAAAATATTCATAGTAATAATAAACTACATAATTATTAAAAATTTCTTGAACATTTGTTTTAACTTATAAATTTCTACTACACAGTGGGGTATCGTAAAAAACAATAGACAAGTTTATTTAAATCGACATATGCTTTAACTTTGTTATCTATTGGAGGTTTATGTAATATGAAGCGCTAATTATAACGTTACATCCATTTAAAGTTTATTAAACAGTAAATAAAAACAGTTAGAAATTTTTATTTAACTCTATACAATTTACAATTTAATTTTTATAATAAACTATTAATTAAATATTATGTAATCCTAAGGGTATTCCAATTTATTCCATATAGCTATAAAAGGAATCTTGAATTCTCATATTTAGAGAGTATTAATTGTAAAATTAAACCAAAAAAAAATAATTAGGCAGTGGCAAACTCAGGAATAATACTGAAAAAGTCAGAAAAAAAGAGGTTAAAGTCAGATGAAAATGGAGGATCTTGGTAGGTCAGACTGTGTATACCAAGGTTCCCTAACATTTTAAGTGTCATACTCCACTTTTATCTTTACGAAATTTCTACGCCCCAACATAATTTGTAATAAATATTTCCATAGTAATTCCTAACAGACTTTTTTATGCATATATATTAATGTGATTTTTGAGTTTGGTGTTTTTTTAAAGATTTTATATTTGAAACACCATTTTTGTAATCTGTAAACGCAGGACTCCTCTTTTGATTATGTGACTTTTGACTTTTGATCCAACTTGTTTCTTTTTTTTATCAATAGATAACTAACTGCACTGAAGCCACATTATAGAAAATACTAGAATATAACTATAATAATATTTACGACTTTTTATGAAATGATGTGTTATTTAAGTTATTTAACATGAATAATCAATAATCTTCAGCAATTTTAAATCCCCATTATTTTTTCACCTAAACGCGTACATGTGTAATGGTTATATTTTATATAATGCATCCTACTGGTCAATAGTGCTACCCGCGACATGAAGTTTAGCTGTTCGCTAAATAAAGAAACTAAAATTACAAAAAGTAAAACTACAGTATTCTCTCTAATTTGCCTAATTTTACAATATTTCTCTAGTCCAGTGGTTACCGATCAGGGCCGTGGAGAGCTAGCAGTAAGTCCTAATATAATGAAAATTGTAGGTCCCTATAATTTTTTTTAATTTAGGAACTCTATACATTGCTTAATCGATCGTTCGTTATATAAAAATTAAAATAACCCTTGGGAATCACATTGGTTATCGAAATTAATTTTTAAGATTTTTTTTGAACTAAATTTTCAGTAGGGATTTTTAGAAAATATTTTTTGAACTAAAATTTCATTCAAAACAGAAAAAAAATCTTAAAAACATACAAGACATAATCATTTGATAATAAAATTTAATAAAAAATTGGACCATGTCTAGAAAAATCTGAAATTTCATTAAAACAAAAAAAATTGCTAAACGTGATTCATATAGAAAAATTTAATAATAAAAATCGATAAAATTATTTAATCTAATTAAAAATAAATCTGATATTACAAATGAAATTCATAATATTAAAAAAATTAAAACAATTAATTTTTAAACAGATATTACTTTTCAAAAAACCATATCAAATGATGAAACAATAAGTTAATTTCAAGCAATGCATAACAGAAGATATGAGTTATAATTTGGACCTTGAAGCATATCTAAAATTCCAAAAAACCAGTAGGGAATTACGATGATCGTAATACGATTTCATCTTAGAATTACATCAAAAAAAAGAAGATCCCGGGAAATGACAAAAGTTAAAAACCGGGAAATTAAAAATTAAATTTCCCGGGTCCCGGGAATTTCATAGAAAAAATAAAAAATTTTGATCCATATATAATATAAAAGCATTAAAAAATTTAGACCTAAATTAATTATAGAAACAAAAAGAAATTTAATTAATGAAATAACACAAATCTAGATTGAAATTTACAAATTTAATTAGAAAAAAATTTATTTATTTTAGATTGTTTAAACAGCGTTTTAAAACACACATAATATTGATCGATTCGTCTTTTAAACGCGTTCTACGTTTTGTAACGAAATTAAAAGCAGACTAAAAATTTCTTTCATTTTGTGTTGACGTAGGTTGAACGGTCATAAGGGCTTCTTTAATTCTAACAATTTTGATGATAGCGTTCCAGTTTGTAACAACTCATAATATTTTTCAAAATAATATTGAAAAAAAAAGATAATTCCCTTAAGCTTTAGTAATTTGTGGTTGAAATAAGAGGTTTTTAAAAAAAGTATTGGAAAAAGGATATTTTTCCATTAAGGACTAGAAAATTAGATTTTTTATTTGTGGTTTGATGAAGTGGATTTTTTTCATAAGATAACGTAAAATCGGATTTTTGAAAAGAATAAGTCAATTTTTCCATGAGGGCTTGAAATGGTATTTTTGAAATGGTAAATTTTAAATATTATAATATAATCATTTTTTCATAGTAATAGCAAACAAATCAAATACAGATATGTCTCAATTTTTTACGGGAAATCCCGGGAAATCGAAAAAATTTCGAGAATTTTGTCCCGATTTTTTTCTCGGCACAATCACTAATCATTATAATATTAACGATGCCCATCTTAGAAATTCTTTAAGTTGATCATAACTAGGATTGGTAATTTATCGCATAAATTTTTACCTGTAAATTTTTTTGAAATATCAAATTAATTTAATCTCTATAATTTATTTAAACATATTTACATGATACATTTCAAGTCCTTATTAACGGATATGAAAATTCCGTAATTCCGTTAATATTGAATTTTTTTAAATAAGAACCATTAAATTGTCATATTGTTTGTTATTATGAGTTTTTGAATAATACATGATTAAGTAATATACACCAAACATTATCAACGAGGTCAATATGGACTTCTGGGTCTTCAGCAGTTATTTGGGTCCTTGAAAAATTTTAAATTATTTACAAAAATAAAATAAAATTATCATTAAAAATAATGTTTACGCCATCTAATTTAATATCTATTAAAAATTTGATATAAAATGTAATAAATTGACTTTTAATTAGTAAGAAATTAGTTTATATTTATGATAGTCATTAAAAATAGATTCTAGAGCTTTATAGATAAAATTTGTATTAACGGAATTTTTGGTTCATACAAATTAGTTAAGAACAAATAAATAATTCAAAATTCCGTTAAAATGAAATTTCCGCAAACAAAAATTCCGTTAATAAGGACTTAGAGTCTAAGTCTTATACAGTATTTTGAAATAATATTTTAATGTCAATTTAAGGTAATTTTTTAGTGGAATCAAAAATGTATGTGTGTGTTAACTGGAGATAACTGTATGAAGTATAATTGTAGTTTTGGTTCTGAAAATATAACCTTGTGAAATTGAAATTTATGAGAATGTCATGATTTTAAAATATATATCAGAGTGTATAATTTTTTTAATTTTAAGAATCGTTTGATTTTCAAAAAAAAGATAATTGAAGGTTTTGACTGGTGAGATGTAAGTTTCTGAAATTAAAATATATCTTACTTTCTTTCACGGAAAAATCTGACCTGGAATTTGTGTTTGTTAAAATTCTACAAGTTTTTGTTATTAAAATAAATAAACGATAACACACAGACAAACGGACAAAAAAAAATCGTTATATAAGTTAAGATATGTAATATAATAATTTACATTTATTTGTACTTGTATATCAATTTTTTCATTATTAATATAACCTACAGTACAGTTATTATCATGTTGCATTATTTAATTTTTGGTATATTTTACCGGTATTGAAATATTGATAATTGTTCTTTTAATCTGACGGTAATTATTGATTTATCTGTAATTTCTATAGATTAGTCGTTTCAGTAATTATCTCGTTGTTTACTAGATCAACAAAAATAAAAGGAATATAAAGCAAAATATATTACAAAATAAACAAATATATTGTCATTTACAATACAAATTTGAATAATAGAAGAATTTATAATTGTATGTTGCGCACGATATTAAATTCTTCAAGTATAAAAATTAACATACAATTAACATGCATATAAACAAAATTTAAGTGTCAAATTTAACAATTGTAATAACTATACCGTACGATTAAAACATGTATATATATGACAAAATTTGATATCATGTATTTTATTCAACGACTAACATCTTATTGGATCAGAAATCATTATCTCTTCTTAATTATGATTTATGAAAGAAACCACGCCTCATATTTAAAAATAGCTTTAGGCTGGAAATAATGTATCCATCCTAGAGGCGGATTAACCTTATTCCCGAGGCTGAATACAAGTATAAGAATATTTTGTAAATACAACTTTGAATTAATCAACAAACTTTTCATTTTAAATTATCAAAATTAATTTATACACAATTATTAAATTTTAAATTGCTAGTTTTATTTGAAAATACCCTGAAACGGTAAGATGAAAAGATATAAACAATTAAGGTATAATTTCTAATATGTGCTGGATATAGTCGACAATAATTAAATCACCACATTTTTTTTAATAAAGTGAGTTATGTGTTTTTTATTGAATTGGAACCGATTTTTTCGTTTTTTTGACGGTTTCGTTAAAAATTGGTAATAAAAATGTCTAAACGTTTTCGGCCAATTGAAAAAATTCAGTTTTTTGAAAATATACGTATAAAAATGATGAATTATGCCCAAGGCTAAATAACTTAATCATTGTCCAGTTGACATTTATAAAATTTACAATGTGTCATTTGTGTATATTTTTAAAAGTTTGATTTATAATATAAACACATTCATAGACTATTTCAAATGCAATTTTTGAAATTAAAAATATACAATGATAAATTTAGTAATATGAATGATGTTACAAAAAAATGTAAGGATGAAAGTGGAAATTACCAACCTCCAAATAAATACCTGAAAAACCAATATGCCAATTTTTCAGATTATAAATTTGCAAATTCAGAATCTATTGAAAGGTTTAGTGGAACAAATTTACAAAATTCAAATTATTCTTCTCCTTTTGGATATCCAATCCATTCTAGAAATGCATTTAAACCTGATTTAGAAATACCACAATATTTTAATAATTCTTCTAGAAATTTATGTCATAATCAAAGTAATTTTGCAAATTTTATCGTTATATGGATTATATAATTTATTTTACAAATAATTAATCAAACAACTTTAAAAATTCAATTTTATTTGCAATTACATGTAGATACAAAAATTAAATATGACCTTTTTGTCATTGTAGTTAGTTTTACATTGTACGATTAACCTCACAGCTAAATATAACAAATTTAAAATTGTTATGTATCAATTATTCGAATGGATACATTTAAAATGTTTTGTATATTGTGTATATTTTGACGCATTATCTAAAAGATTCACTAAGTTAGTCTAAGTTTTAGTTTAAGACGGATAATTTAATTCAAATTTGATTTAGTTTTTCAATGTCGATGATGCCGCATTCTGGTCTAATTTTCGACGAAAAATGAAAGAGTTTAAATCGTCCGCGGACCCTGAGAGTCCGTTTAATTTTCTAGGATCCCGAAATAGTTTTTAATACTTAGGTCTAAAACATGATAATACCAATATTATGATTAAAATATAATGTTTGTTTATTTATTATTATCAAATTTATCATTCACTTATTGTAATATGTATCATATACAGTTTTGTCTAGTTAGATTTTTATCACAAATTTCAGTTCAAGAAATTTGCATCTTTACGGAGAGAACTGAAATTACCAGGAGAATTTGAAGCCCTGGTCAACCAAAATATTTAAATTCGTTAAATATTAAATTATATTAAAAACTATAAAACAGTGGTTCTCAACCTTTTATACCTCGCTAATTCTTCTCTTTATTACGAACAAACGATTTTTTTTTATATTTTAAATATTAACTTTACTTACATGTTAATTCTTGTTTTATAAAAAGTTTCAAAACAGATTAAAATAAATGTATTATATTACATACTTTTAATAAATTTGAAATTTTTTCAATCTAAAAAAATTATTTATAATAATTAAAAATATAAAATTACTTTAAATTAATGATAAATTTACCCTTTAACACCAGCAACTTTTTTTTTTATTTTTACCTGAAACCCGGATATTGATCCAAGCATATCTGGTACAACATCAGTACAAACACCTCATATATTGTTCCAATTTTAAATGTATAGTATAAACCTTTTTAGTGAGAATTATAAAACAAAGTTTCAACCTGCGAAATTAGCCTTTTCTAAATTGACTTTTTATTATTATCTAAGCGTTAATCTACTAAATATTCACTATATTTAAAATATGCTTTATAAATATTTAAGGGGTCTAGAAAACGTTTAAATGGAATAATGGATCCATAGAGTTTTAAGTTAAATTTTTCTTTTAAAACTCATAATAAAATGTATTTTTATATTAATACATTAAAAATTGTTGGTCGTTTCTTAGAATTGGTTCTACATTGTATTGTTAACAAAAATTTTGAATGCCTGATTTTGGTCTAGATTGGTGGTTTTATTATACAAATATAAAAATGTATTTAAAAATAACAAACTTTTTTATTTGTAATTTTCTAAAATCAAATTTTTATTCAGAAATTGAAATTTGAATAGAAGCTTTTTGAATTGTCAATAAATAGATAATAATTGTATGTTTCACATACATACCGATGTATTTTTTTATGAAATTTTACTATGCTCAGTATTCTTTTTAAATTGTAATTATACAGTCTAAGTCCTTATTAATTCAATTTATAATAACGGAAATTTCATTTTAACGGTAAAAATTTCATGTTAACGGAAATTATTATTTTGTAACGAATATATATGAACCAAAAATTTTGCTAATAAAAATTTTATCTATAAAGTTCTATATGAGGGGTGGCAATTTTTTTCGTCTCGTGGCAACTTTTTATATCAATAAATTATACGAGACCCGTTTTCAAAAATTTACACATGATACATTTCACCTTTAACTGAAGAAAAATGGTTCTAGTCATAATTTATAAAATAATTTACATATTTACTTTAAGGTTCACTAAAATTATTCTGTAGGCCACTTTTGGCCCGCGGGTCATTGATTGCCAACCTCTGCTCTATACTCTATTTTTATTGACTATCATAAACAAAATCTCAATTGCTCATTTCATTTTTTTACTAAGTAAATGTAAATTTATTACGTTTTTTATAAATTATTGTAAATTTTTAATAATAGATATTAAATTAGATGGCGTAATTAGAAATAATTACTATTATTGCGGAAATATAATTTTTCACTTTATTTTATTCCTGTGAATAATTTAATTATAAATTTTTTTTATAGACCCAAAAAACTGCCGTTGACATGTACACATGAACCAAGGGTCCACATGTACTTTGACTATAATTCAAAATATTTGCGACTTTGCAGTGAGCTGATCACCAGCGACTCTCTAACTCTCTAAAACGGCCATTTTTGCTGAGAAATGTTTAAAAGATTACACAAACCCACTTAAAATGTTTAATATAATGTTTAGATGAATTTTCACAAATTCCACCAAATTTCCCCCTTGGTATACCAAAGAATGAGCAATTCAAAAATAATGATAAATGGCGAATCCCTGTAGGATCAAATAGTTTTAATCCAAATTGTAATGATTACAATGTAAATTTTACAAATTCAATGTCGCAATACCCAATGCCAATGCAAAACATGCCTCCATTTGGCGGACTAGACCGGATGTCACAGGTTATGTATTTATTCTTACATTATCAAGTTAAATTGATTTTCCGGATGATTTTATTCTTATTTATATATTAAATATATAACTTTTAATGCACTAATTATTATAATCTAATTTACATTTAATAGATGCATTTTGATAATATTAGAATGCCAAAAGATCATATCAAAAACAATTGTCCTTATATGAAACGAGATGGAGGTAAAATTGTTCAATTTTAATGATTTTTAAATTAAAATGTATAGCCTTGACCAAGAAAAATACAAAATCTCATTGTTTAATTTTAAACGAAAAAACTAGTCCAAATGATACATTTTGTACAGTTCCAGGTCGCATGTCATTATTAAGTTCAACTTCAAAATATAAAGTGAACGTTGGTGAAATACAACGCAGACTTTCCCCTCCAGAATGTTTAAATGCATCTTTACTTGGTGGAGTTTTAAGAAGGTATTTATCATGCAAAATTTAGTTCAAACTACAAAATGTATAAACAAAATTTAAATATTTACAATTTATTTGACCAACAATTACATTAAATTGGGTTCAATGAGCAAATAAACTTGAAAATTTCCAAGTATGTGGAAAATAATTAAAATATTAATGCATGGCGCAATTATACAATATATAAAACATGATGAGCGTTAATATTTGAGTGCCTGTGGGCAAATTTATTTGAAATGTTAAATTTTTAAATCTAATTTAGAGCAAAATCGAAAAACGGTGGAAAATTTTTAAGAAAAGAGCTGGAAAATATTGGATTATCTATCGCAGCGGGTCGTAGAAAAGCTGCTCCAGTTACTTTATTTACTTCTCTTGTCGAAGGTTTGTTTTCAAGTCTTTTTATAAACGCTTAATTAAGTTTATGATGTTAATTGATTGGTTTTAGGTGAAGCCATCAGATTTGCACGAGATTGGAGTTATTTAAATGATACCGCTTTTCCTTGCAAAATGTTTGCTCAATATCATGTTAAACCATACTCTACTGTTGAAGAAAAAATTAGACTAAAAACAAAAAGTATTCATACTAGGTATCGATATAGTGAAATAATTATTAGTTTTAATTAGAGAATTATTACAAGAAATGATGAATATCTTTAAACAAGATCAACAAGACGGATCAACAAATATTTGCTCTTCTAGTCTAACACCACAAAATATTTTCACTGATTATGACCGTTTAACACATGGATACGGAACACCGGCAATTATGTCTGTTTTATCCATTATTGACCGATATTGTGCCGAAATCACTGATTTATGCCAAGAAAATTCTACCTCTGAAATCAACTCCAGTACACCCGTTGATAATCAAAATCCTTTATGTTCATCGCCTTCTAAATCAATGTAAATAAATAGTTATTATAAAATGTGCCATGATTCTATGATAAAACTATTAATACTTTCGTCTTTTTAATAAATGTTTGTCTATTTAAATTTTTTAGTGTTATTTTCGACCTAAAAAATTCAACATTATAAATTACAAAAATTTACATAACATTAAAAATAATTGTAATTATCCATACTATTATTAATTTTTATTAA